>ML811481.1:79570-105745 GCA_009831015.1 Picea engelmannii
TGGTTTTCTCGGTTTGGGTTTCCAGGTGAAAAATCTTCGTGTAATGTTTGTATTTTCCATTGTATCTTTCCTGTCCTTTTATGAATATCAGTTTGCAGTATATATTGTACAAGGTTAGAATTTACAATCATCAATGTTCAATGATGTATAGAAAGGAAGGGGAGATTAATCCCTATCCTCTACCAAAGGTTCTAGTATGAAAGTTGGTTTTTGATATTGGAGGTTGACTGAATCTGTGGGATAAGATGAAGGTTTAGTCTACAACATTTTGGAAAGGTACCTTTTGAAATCCTCATTCTTATCTAGATCCAAAAAAGGTATGGGGATTTTAATCTTTTGAATCTTATTCTCAAAGTTAAAAGAGGAGGGAGGATTCAAAATCTCCTTAGCTTATAAGGTAGGGATTTTAAACAATGCCTAGGTTTTTTTTCCTATTTTTCTTTACTGCTAGCTGCCACATCCTTAGCAGGATTCTATGTTCTAGTAGGCTGATAAGAAATGTCAGACCTCCCCTCTTGCTTCTTTGACCTCATGTTGTATCTATTGGAACTGCCATTGGTCCTTTCCCCTTTTCTCAGTTTGTTTAGTTGGATATACATGAGAGACTCTTCATATGAAAATTAGGTTAAATGAGGAGACGAAGAGGTGTCACCAAGACAATGGATTTCAGGGTCAGCTTCTTCATCCTCTCCTTCATTAGTAACAAGGTTATTTTGGAGAGGCGCTTGGACATTTTGATCATCCCTATCCCTATTTCTTTGATCTCTTTGGATGATATAAGGGGCATTATTGGGTATTTAGAAATTACCCCTATTAACATCATTCTCAATGTTCCTATAGCTTTTATTTCCTTAAAGCTTCAATTTCTCCATTTTTGCAGAAAGTGATTTTACCAGTTTTGTTAATTCATCCACTTGACGGTGGGAAACAGAGAAATCAGAGATTGAAGCTTCAACCCTACATTTTCTTCTGTCTCTATCATATTTACTCCCAAGTTTTTCAGCTTCCAATATATTAGACTCTACTTCAACGGTTGCATCTTGCATATGAGATGAAGAGGTAGCTCTTCTTTCTCTCAACAAGAGGAAAAACTCAGGGCCAGAAGCATTGGAATAAGTAATCTTGGTAGAGGTTTATGTAGGATTTATTTCAATGGGAATCTTATTGTACATTTTATTAAATCTTTTTTAGAAGTTTGAAAAAAATTCCCCCTCTTTCCTCTTAAGTGACCCAAATTATGTAATGTAATAAAGAAATCTTTTTTATCCCCCCAATGCCTCAATAATGAATCATCTAGAGCTTCAATCCGAACAATAGATATATGATTCAAGATCCTAAACCAGTTCCTATCCTCACCATCAAGGCTTTGTACAAATACTCTCATCCATACATCTTCATCTTCAATGTTAAGGTTATTTGCATAACTATAAAAAGATGAAAGGTGTTCTTCTGCAGTTGTGTCTTCCTCCCCTATGATCTTGGGCATATACTTAAGGTAGTCTTCAACTGGGAGAGAATTTTGTTGTCCCTTGACCAAGTTTTGGGAGATCCTTGGTCAAGTTTGACTTATTTTTAGACTTCAACAGCCTGTCGAATACTGAGTGTAATACAAAGCAGAGATCGCATAACATCATCCCCTTTTTGGGTCCTTTTTGGGATTTGGGAATATGTAATGGGTATGGGATGTTGGCCCATGGGTTTACCCATGTTTAGGCCTATTTTGTATGTATAAATAGAAGGATAGGAAATGTAAGAAGTAGTTGTGAAAGTTGGATAAGTGATAAGAGTTGGATCTGTGTGATCAAGAATTGTAAGTCTTTGTGCATATTGTATGAGACTTACAGAGCTAAGTGTAAGTCATTGTAAGAGACTGTGAAAGGCTTTGTGCTAGACCTAGCTCAGGGAAGGAGGATCTAGTGAGCTTCACACAGATCTCTTATCCTATGTAGAGTAGGGTTTTTGTGGCTCTGTGCAAGTAGATGACTGATTGAAGCTAATAAAGAAGAAGAGTTGGTGGATGTAGCCCCAATGTGGGGGTGAACCATGTAAACACTATGTTATTCTTCTCTGTGAGATGTTATGATGTGTTTATTCTTTTACTTGCTAAGTTCTTTGATATGGCTAGATAGATCTATTTATGCTTTGTGCTTATGATGAATCTGGACATTAGATATGACCTATGTGAACTTTCTTAGTTCTTGAATCTGCTAGATCTAACCTATTTATTTATGCTAAGTTCTTAGATACATTATATATGGGTGAATGTCGTGATGCTCTATTTTATCTACGAAGTAGATATTGGTTAACTAATGATGAAATGATGGTGCTAAGTGCTCTACTAAGTATTATAATCACAGATCTGTGTCCCAACTAAGGTTGCGGACACCTGAGTCCTGCAACCACACTTTCCTCTACCTTGGGTGAGACTTTATTTGCCTCATAGGTGTTTCCAAAAGGGCTATTAGTTAGGGTTTTGTTAGTGCACTATTGTAGCGTTGAACCCTGGGTCTACCCCCGTGATGAGTTAATGAAGGCTTCAGACCCGTTGCAAGTGACCCATTGCTGAGTCACCTATTTATCCCATCGTGCCATGCACCAAGAACACTTTTTCAAATTGAGAGTTTGAGCCCACAGACTAAGTTGATTTTGCACAGTGATCATTGTGCTCTTTCTCTCTATCCCATTAATGTGTCTAAGTTACCTTCTAAACCCATTATTGTTAACCTTGAGTGTGCATGTCATATGAGTTGAGCACTGTAGAGAAATATTTTGAAGAATTTTTTATTGACCTCATGACTGAAAGAGTCATGTCAATGTCTATAGGTGTACAAGCATCATCGATGAGAGGACTGCCAGCCTCTCTTTACACTTCTTGCAGAGCCAGACCATCTTGACCATCAGATGAAAAGTGAACCAAGAACATGGATGATCTAGTGATGCCAAATTGATTCCGACCATATTACCCTCCTACATTCCACCTCTGAGTGGTGCAGTAAATCGAGACAATTTACCTAGAGATTTTGAGTACACCTTGGTCACTGCATACCTCCCGAAGGGGATCTATGTAGTTCGAGCAGACCAAGATAAGATCGCAACGTTGAAGTTTAGTGACTTCAACCTCAACGAACAAAAATTCTATAACATGCTCACACCACATAAGTACCTGACCAGAAATAAGGGGATGAATTCAAATATTTTCCCTCAACAATGGACCCATGACCTCGTGAAGTCCACCCTGCTAAATGTCATGAAGATCCCACACTTCGGAAGACACCATAAGGTGAATTCCTTTGTCAAGATTCTAATTTCTTGTTACCATGGTGGCTATTTGTGGTTAAACCACCGTATAATAGTTGATTTAAGGTTGATTAATTTGATCATGGGGTTTAGTATGCAAGGACCTAATCCACAAGATTTTTACCCTGGAAAATCCATGGATCGCGCTCTAGCCTAGAAGATCAAGGATATGAATTTCATTTCAGCTAGCTCTTGATACCGATAGCTTTTATTTCCTGGGATATTTTGAAAGGTACGACCTTCTCAGACATCGATCCTTTTGAACCACTGGCTGTGAAGTTTAGTACACTGTGGTACTCAAGTGACATGAATAAACAGTGCAATTCCAATGTTGTTTTTCATACCTACTAATATCAAATGAAGATATCCATATAGTCCGAGCCTCGCATGACTTCGAACACTCTACACCGGCTCATTCCTTTGATGGATTTCAACACACATCGACATTTTATTTACATCACAATGCACATCGATGAACAAAAGCAATAGCTTCAGTCCCACTATAAGTTGATGGAGGAGGACTTGGAGGACATCACAAAGGACTGGTTGGCATACCTCCTTATTCCAGTAGAGCCTATGAAGATATCCAACAACGATAGCCAAAAAATAATTCTTGATACCCCCAAACCTAGAAGAACAAAGAATACCGAAGAGGTTGAAGAATTAAACAGTGCATTTGTGAAGAATGCTTCCATATCACCAGAGTAAGGAGGTGATGGTGAAGAGTTACATGACAAAGAAGTTCAACAGAAGAAAGGAGACGAGGTTGATCCCATGCAGAAGAGGAAAGTTTCACCTCCAAAACCTTCCTCCTGGAAGAAAGTGAAGGCCACCATGAACAAGATGCAGACTGTCCTCACCTCTGATCACTTCGACTTCCTCATAGAAGCCCTAGAAGATGCTTCGCTGAAAATAATAGAGAAATAAGATGAAAAGAAAGAGGAGATGTATGATCGAATTGAGACTTAACTCTGAGGGGTACAACAGGCCCTGTAGTCTAGCTGTGTTGTCTCCACTATGCCGGGAGAACCAAAATTGGGAGATGAGCCAACTCAACTCCACTCCCTAGACGATACAGTCAAAGCTTTCCTTCGATGAGTATGGGAAGAAACAGAGTAAGCCACCCAAGGTTTGAAACAAGTACAAGGAGTAATTGTAGAGAAACTCAATGGTGCAGAATAGGAAAATATTTCTCTCCAAGCAAAGTTTGATGAAGAAAAAGCACAACTACAACAATAAAAGGAATAGTTTCTTGCAGAGAAACTTGAAGTAAAAGAAGCGGTCAACAAATCACTTCACTTTGTGACAGTCTTAGAAATCAAGACAGAAGATTGAGTTACACAGCAGGTGAACCAACTCACAGAAGCCATCTAGTAGCTACAACAATGCATTGCAGATTTGGAGCTACGTGTTGTACCTGCGACCCCACAAGATGTAAGAGACCAAAGAGAAGCAACCGCCCAGAGCAAAGTTGAAAGGATAAAGGCTCTTACCTTGGAATGTAAGAAACTCACTGATCACAGTGCCCAAACCTATGAACAACTCACAGAGAACCCATAATTCAAGGCCCTGGAGTCATAGCTCCAAGAGGTGAAGTATCAAGCCGAAAAGATACAGGCATAGTTGAAGCCCATGTCAATAATGGAAAGAATGAAGTGATACCAAGAGCAATGGACCTCCCAACAATAGATACACACTATCCAAACTAGAGCTATGGAAGTAACTCAGATGCTCCAACCTGTACAAGATAAGGCCTATCAATTGTTTATAGAGGTAAAAGGCCAAGGAGTAGAGCTAGAGCAACTTGTCACTATAGCTAAACAATGTCTAGAAGGACCTATCAACAATTCAATAATCCAAAAGTTCATTGAATAGGAAGTCATATCACAACATCAATTTGAAGCAGCTCGAGGCATTTGAAGCAGAAATAGTCATACCAGAGTGACTCGAGATGAGGCACAGGTGAGTGTTGGGGGCCTGTTGGCCCTTGGCTAAGTTTTGGGAGATCCTTGGTCAAGTTTGACATATTTTGGGACTTTGAAAGCCTATCAAATATGGAGGGAAAGATGAAGTGGAGATCGTGGGATATCGGCCCATTTTTGGGTCCTTTTGGGGATTTGGGAATATGTAATGGGTATGGGATGTTGGCTCATGGGTTTACCCATGTTTGGGCCTATTTTGTATGTATAAATAGAAATATAGGCAATGTAAGAAGTAACTGTGCAAGTTGTATAAGTGATAAGAGTTGGATCTGCGTGATAAAGAATTGTAAGGAGTTGTGCGTATTTTGTGAGACTTGCAAAGCTAAGTGCAAGTCATTCTAAGATACCATGAAAGTATTTGTGCTAGAACTAGCTCAGGGATAGAGGATCTGGCGAGGTGCACACATATATCTTGTACTATGCGGAGTAGGTTTTGTCTGGCTCTCTACATGTAGATGATTGATTGAATCTAATAAAGAAGAAGAGTTGGTGGATGTAGCCCCTGGGTGGGGGTGAACCACATAAATATTGTGTTATTCTTCTTTGTGCGATGTTCTAATGTGTTTATTCTTTTACTTTCTAATTCTTTGATATATCTAGATAGATCTGTTTATGCTTTGTGCATATGATGAATCTGGATGTTAGAACTGACCTATGTGAACTTTCTTAGTGCTCTAATATGATAGATATAACCTATTTCTTTATGTTAGCATGCTTAGATACATTATATTTGGGTGAATACCGCGATGCTCTGTTTTATCTGTGAAGTAGATATTGATGAACTAATGATGAATATATGGTGCTAAGTGCTCTATTAAGTATTATAATTGCATATCTATGTCTGAGCTAAGGTTGCAGACACCTAAGTCCTGTAACCACCCCTACCTCTACCTCGGGTGAGACTTTATCTACTTTGTAGGTGTTTCTAAAAGGGTCAGTAGTTAGGGTTTTGTTGGTGCGTTGTTGTAGCATTGAACCCTAGGTCTTCCCTTGTGCCAACACATTCATAGGCTGAGGTAAAACAAGAGAGGCATACCTAACAACCACTATGGCTAACATCTTATTTCTAGGAATATTAACACCTGTGATTGGGATGTGAACTATAGGAGAACAAGGGGAAGATGGAGTTTGGAAAGGTAGGACTACAACTATGTTTCTATGGGAAAGGATAAGAGATTTAGTGTTGGAGGAAAATGGTATAGGGTTCAAAGGAAAAGAAGATTCCCCATCTTTAGCTAGAACAATTTCGATAGGAGGAGGAGTAGGAGAAACCAAAGTGGGAAAATATTTTAAGCTCTTGGGTTTAAACCACTTTACAATATCAATGCAAACACATGTTTCAAAAATTTCTCTAGAAGGGTGGAGTTCAATAGGAAATATTTAAAAATATAAACTTCTAGAAAATCCAACAGATGCTATAAAAGGAGAATTAGATACGACTACTGGATTTTAAAAGAAGAATCATGTAAAGTACCATAATCACCTGATACAGTAGCTAAAATCTCTTCTTGAGAGGTATTTCCTTTCTTGATAATTTTGTCTGGGTTAGCTTTAGGTGTTGCCAAAGGTATTTGTGGAGTGGACGTCATGTGTCTTCCTTTGGTAGCCACAACTGAAATAGTGGAGTCACAAGGTGTAAGCTACAATATTCAAGCTATTGATTTCTGATGCCCCTTTAGAATCAAAATTTCTTTGTCATTCAATCCCAGGTAAAAGTCTTCAAATCATTCCCCAACAATGATGCCATGAATGTTAGCACTAAGAGTCACCTTTATATTGCAGGAGGATAATCCCAATACCCATCAAAATGTTTGTGGAGTTTCGTTTATGAGTGGAGGCCAAATGGACAAAGCTTAGCATAAGAATGCTTAAACACAGGAAAATGGGCTAGAAATGCATAAGAAAATGAGGTCCTCATTAACTTCAATCAGTGGTTTAAGCTTAAAGGTGACAAGGAGAATACTTAATTAGGAAAGTGGAGAAGTTTTCCATGAGTATCCAACCTTTAAGCAACTTGGTGTAGAAAACCTCAAGCACAAGAGAAATATTGAACTTGAGTTTAAGGTACTAAAATATATCAAAACTACATTATAATTAAACCCCCATTACAATATGTTGGCACAGGGGGGTAGACATAGGGTTCAATGCTCAAGAGAGAACCAACAAAGCCCTAACTATTGACCCTTTCAACAACACCTGCGAAGCATATGAAATCTCATCCGAGGTAGAGGCAGGGGTGGTTGCAGGACTCAAGTGTTTACAACCTTAGCTAGGACATAGATCTGTGATTATATAACTTACATAGTACTTAGCATAGATCATTCGTGAATATTAAACCTTTATTATACTTCGTAGATAGCACAAAGCATCACAACTTTCACTTATATCTAAGGTATTTCAACACTTAGCAATAGTAAAACAGTTCAAATCTGGTAGATCAGCACTAAGCATCTTCATACATGTCAGATCTAACATTCACACACCTCTATAAGAACAAAGAATAAGTATATCTATCTTAATATATCAAAGCACTTAGCAAAAGAAAGGATAAACAAATCAAGTTGAAGCACAAAGCATAACACACAGATTTATGTGGTTCATCCCCACCCTGGGGCTACGTCCACCAAATATTTATCTTTATTAGCAGCTTCAATCGGTTACATCGCAGAGCCATCGAAAACATTCTTTGCATAGGACAGAAGATCTACGCAGCTTGCTAGATCCTTCTTCCTTACATTACAGCACAAAGCCTTCCACAATTCCTTACAACGAATTTCACTTAGCTCTACAAGCCTCTTACAATAATGCACAAAGCACTTACAAAATCTATTAGCACTTAGCTTACATCACACACATCCCTATTGTAACATTCCTCCAACCATCCACAGGCTGGGGGACACCACTCTAGAGCAACCTCTCATGCTCTGACACCATTCGGTAACATCCCCAACCTTAACAGGTCGGACCATGCTACTCTAGGGAATGATTTCGTTCCCTTACTGCGGAACATACAGTAACATACCCAATAGTCAACTGAGCTATGCCACATAAATTTACTCTTTAAACTACATGCAACTAAAACATATACATACATCACTCTTGTTGAAGCTTTACATATAAACATAAACAAACAATTACTTTCTGTAATATACAACTTTTATACTGAAATAACAGTAACTACATATATGAATCATTTATAGGGAATTACCCATAAACATAAGGCAATTATAATCACATGTATGATAAACCGTAACATAGGAATGTAAATAACAAAGTAGCATATAATTTTATCATACGATTGGTACTTATCTTAGAAATATTGTCACCAACTGCGTACAAACCATCCACGAACCTCCTAGCCTTAGACTACATTGTTCATCACTCTCAATAGTGAGTCACCCCCGAGATGGAACTGAACTCCACCCAGAGTAAAGGGTTCCTAACCAGGCTAAGGCTCATGGACAACAGGAACGACTTTGTCTCAGGTGCTCACTCAACTAACAACCTATAGCCTCTCATTCCCCACATTCCTATCCCACCCAAGGAAGTGTGCCCCTTCTCTACTCACTAGTCCCCCAACTACCCCACTTCCCTTCCAGGGCTTCAGCAATAGGCCGGACTGGAAGCCTCATAGTGCTATAGCTGTAGCTTAGCACCTTCAGGAATCAATCCCCAACAATTCTCTTTCTCGGAGAATTTTTCACGGGCTTGAAAACCTGCTTCTTCAATCCCACTCCAAGATAATCAGGTACACCAACCAAAAAAGGCTATGGGAATAGGCTCAGAAATGGTGAAATGGCTGTCTCAAGGATAACAGAGTGAGTGAGTGAAAATGGTCATGGAATCATTGACTAGATAATTGAGTATGGGAAGGAATCACTGTGAAACTCATTGTGAAAGTGATGGTGAGAATGATGGTCAAGATGTTGGTAAGAAATCCTATGAAAAGTGATCAAATGAGCTAATTCCCCCACGATATGAATGCATGTCCCCAACTTGACAGTTGTCATATAAGAAGTTACTTTGGTCCACTTGCCCCCAACTTTAGAACTTAGGATAAAATAATTATCCATACTTTATACTTTAGGAAATATTAATAAAATATTCCCTTGACTTTTGGCCCTCCCTTTCCCTAACTGGTGAAGTTTAGTCCCCCATCTCTTTTATCATGGTCAGTGTGCATTCAATGATGTATTTTATATTAATCATGAGTCATGTACACAATAGGCGCATTGGCCTTTGACATCTAGGTGTTTCGGCCTAATACCAAAACATAAGCATCCCATCTTATAATAACCAGATCACTAACCTATAACACATATCATATACATGGCGCTTGTTGTCCTCCATACTGCACACACCTTAGTTACTACGCATGGTATCTAGGAATGTGCATACTACATCATTTTACTGCGTAGTTCATGAATGCACTATGCCACATGATGTACATTACCAAATGATGTCAAAACAACTCACTAGCTTAAGTACATTTATATTACATTTAAAATTGGGTTCAATCAAGGGATATTACAATCCCCTCCCCTTATTTATGTAATGTCCTCAGTGCATCATACACCCATATACAATAGAGTTTTCAAAAATCTTCAAAAAGATGCAGCATTCTATCTACATTTCATCCTGATGCTTCCAAGTAGCATCCTCATGATTGTACTAGGTCCATTGAACCTTTACAATCCCTATGGGTCAGTTCCGAAGATGTTTGATTTTCTGGTCCAAAATGCGCATGCGATGCACTTGAAAAGCACTTTCTTGCTCCACCTAAATCACATTCCAATCAATAACATGGTTAGCATCAGGTATATATTTCTTTAACAATGATACATGGAAGACATTATGAACAGACATAGATGCAGGCAATGCAATCATATAAGCAACTGGACCAATCCTCTCTAGGATTTCAAATGGCCCACAAAATCTTGCTGCCAACTTGGCATAACTTCCTAGCTTCAGGGAACTCATGTTATCTTTCAGTTTCAGGAAAACATGATCACACACTTTGAATTCTTTGTGGGTTATGTTCTTATCGACATAAATTTTCTGTCTGTCTTGGTCATCTTTTAAATTCTGCTTAATTTTTGTCATTTGGTCCTCCATCTCCCTGAGTAAATTTGGCCCAACTACTGTCCTATCAGCTAGATTATCCCAACTCACTGGAGTATTTCACTTTCTGTCGTAAAGTGCTTCAAATGGGTTCATCTTCAATGATGCCTAATACCCATTGTTGTAAGCGAATTCTACCAAGTGTAGGTAGTCTTCCCATTTCAATGGTTTGTCCATCACATACATCCTCGGTATATCTTCTATCACTCTATTCACCCTCCCTATCTATCCATCAGATTAATAATGATAAGTTGTACTAAAGTTCATATTTGTTTTGAATCCTTTGAACAATCCTTTCCAAAATTTTGAGGTGAATTTTGGGTCTCTTTTGGACACAATTGTTTTAGGAATCCCGTGCAATCGTGTCACTTTCTTCATGAAAACATCAACAACATTTGTTGCCTTGTGGGTAGTTTTCAGTGAAATAAAATGGTCATCTTTCATAATCTTTTTCCACCACCACCATGATCGAATCATACAGCTTGCCTGTTATAGGAAATCCTGTAATAAAATCCATTATCACCACTTCCCACTTCCATTCAGGAATGGTTAAAGGTTGCAACAACCCTACAGGGTGCCTATTCTCAGCTTTAAGTTTCTAGCATTCCATACATCTACTGATGTACTCAGTGATCTCTTTCTTCATACTTGGCCAAAAGTAATGGCTCTTGATCACTGCCATGGTTTTATGATATCCAGGGTGCCTTGCATAAGGAACATTATGCATTTCATGCAAAATCATATGTTTCAAGTCCTAGAAATTTGGAACAATTTGTTTTTCTTGCGCAACAATGTTCCATCTATTCCCAACTTATAATTATCCACCTTCTGTAGCATTTTACCCTGTTGTAGCATTGCTACCAATTCTCTGTATTGCAGATCTTCATTTGCACCCTCCATAATTTTTCTTTTAGTATCAGTTTGATACATGCTAATGGTTGTAGCATGTAATTCATGCACCTTCCTGTAGAGTGCATCAACCACTTTATTCTCTTTCCCCTTGATATGCCTTATATCAAAGTCATATTCGCTTAGAAATTCTAACCATATGATTTTCCTAACATTTAAATTTGGCTAATCAAATAAATATTTCAGACCATTGTGGCATGTTCTTAGCTCAAACCTCTTTCCCATGAGGTAGTTTCTCCATTTCCTCAAGGCATACACTATGGACGCCAACTCCAAATCATGAGTGGCATAGTTTATTTCATGATCCTTCAACATCCTTGATTCATAAAATATGACAAACCCATTTTGACTAAGGACTCCACAAAGTCTTTCATTACATCCATCGGTGCATACGATGAAGTCTTCTTTTGGGTCTATGATCCTTAAATGATATGCCCCAAATAATGAATATGTTTATGATAAAATGAGCACTTTCTCAATTTGGATATGACTGACACTCCCTTAATACTTGCAACCCCATCCTCAAATGATGTTCATTCTCTTCCTCTACCTTGGAATATATAATAATGTCATCCAAAAAGATAATGACAAACTTTTCCAGATACTCTTGGAAAACACCATTCATTAAGCACATGAAAACAATTGGTGCATTTGACAACCCAAATGGCACCACCATGAACTCATAATGACCATACCTTTTCTTGAAGGAATTCTTTCTAATATCTTATTCTTTAATCCTTACCTGATGGTATCTTGATCTGAGATCTATCTTTGAAAATATCTTTGCATCCTTCAATTGATCAAAGAGGTCATCAATCCTTGGCAGATGATACTTGTTCTTAATAGTCACTTTATTCAACTATCTGAAGTCAATGCACAACCTTAGTGTTCCATCTTTCTTTCTCAAAAACAAGACTAGGGAACCCCAAGGTGACACACTTGGGTGTATATAGCTCTTGTTTAGAAGTTCTTCAAGCTGCATTTGCAACTCCTTCAATTTTGGTGAACTCATTCTGTAAAGAGTCTTTGATACTAGCACTACTCCAGGCATCAAATTTATAGAGAAATAAATGTCTGTCCTTGGGGGTAGTCCAGGTACCTCCTTGAACACATCTTCAAAATCTTCCATGACTTCATAATCTTCCAAATTTGGCACCTTATCTCTAGGTGTCTCTGCCAAATGAGCTGCAATTATTTGACATCCTTTTCTGTAACATTTCTCCAACTGCAATTCTGAAATTTCTCTAATGGTTAATACCCTGGGAATTCCCTGTACCTTCCTTAGTTTCCCTTCCTCATCCAAGCAAGTAAATTCTTTGTTGTGACAGTCTAAGAGAGTTTGTTGTTGCTCCAACCAATCCATCCCAATTAGACATTCATAGGAACCTAAAGGCAAGATGTTTAAATCTTCCTTAGTGTTCAGTCCATTCATGTCTATGAGGCATGAATTAACCATATCATTAACTTTTATTCTAGCTCCTATAGCCAGTTGCACCAACTAGGATTTCCCATGGTTTCTTCTTGGCAATTGCAAAATTTCCACCATCTTAGGGTCTATATAACTATGACTAACTCCTAAATCAATTAAAATAGCAATGGTTTGGTTGTTGATCATACCTTCCACTTCAATCATGTGGAAATGATACTCTGCTTTCTTGTTGTCCAGGGCTGCATAAATCCTTGGCACATATATGCCGTGTTCTCCACTGTTTCATCCTTCTATACATTGTGAAAAACCCTACCTTTTTCACCTCTGTGAGGACAATCTCTAAACCTATGGTCCCCTTTACAACCCCAACATTGCATAGGTGGCTGCCTTGGACCTTGACTCCCTGTGTCAATTGTTCTGGGTTCTTTAGGCATTTTTTGTCCTTGTGGATTATTTCTAAAAAATGGTGGCTTAGCTCCCTTATTCCTCTGATCCATATTGAATTTCTTATTGTCTTCCCAATCCTTTTGGAATGTTTTCCTTGATTTCTTCTGATCATATATGCATTTAGCTATCCTTATGGTCTCTTCTAATGCCTTGGGATCATCATACCGTATTTTGTCACTGATGAATAATGGAAATCCACTTAAATACCTTTGAATTTTTTCTGTCGCATCCTTGATGAAAGAGACATACTTCAGCAGTTCTAGAAACCTTCTCTCATATTCATCTATGGTCATACTTCCAAGATTGAGTTCAAAGAAATATTTCATTTTCTTGTCATAGTATCTCTTAGTCAAGTACTTCTTCTCAAAATACTTCTTGAATTCCCTCCAAGTAACACTTTTATCTACAATGTGTTTCACCTGCACAAGTTGATCCCACCACATGGATGCCTTTCCTTTGAGTTGATAGATAGTGATTCTACATTCTTCATGAGAAGAATAATTATGCAATTGAAAATACTTTCTCATGCTCAACAACCATGTTTCTGCATCTTCGTCCTTCTTGTGCTCACCATCAAATGTAAGAGGTTTGATTTTTTTCATTTCACCTCGCAACTCATCCACCCCAGATATCTTATACCTTCTGACAGGGGATAGACTCGAGTTGTTTCCTACTCTCTTATTGGAATGCCTTTGGGAATGATGGTAATGTTTACTAGCACTTTTTTATTTTCTTTTCTCCTCTGAAGGCTTGTGACTCCTAAATTTACTTGAGCCACTCTCCTTAACCAATTTCTTTTCTATTATATTCAAACCCTTTCATGTTGGGGTCATACTATTTCTCTTTGTCTTTCATAAGCCTTTCATTATCAGCTTTATGGCTTTGGGCATCCTTCTGCAAATTCTTAATGGTCTTAGCCATATTCATATTTTCATTCCTTTCTTCTCCATGTCCATTGAAGTTCATTCCTTTAATGCCCAAATGGACATCCACCCCTCTTCTCTCATCTTGCCGACTGTAATTCCCCTGTGCTTCTTCCATTCCTATGGACTTTTCACTGGTCTGATCTGATTGATTTGTTGTTAATTCTGTAAAACATGCAGCCATCGAAACTTATCAGGATAACAATTCAACAATTCATGAGAATATGCACCATTTTGGTTCAATATACACATCATAATTATCTCTCTTGATTTCCCGTTGTTATCATCATGAAAATTCTATATAAGACCAAAGTCTCGAAAAAAAAACATGCAGTTCCTTTAGAGATACACTTGTGCAAGAAGGTGGCTTTCTAAAACCACTTTCACCAAGACGCGGTATCACGTGTCTCAACATGTCAAATCCACCACTCGTGGAGTGGGCGACAGAAAGTAAGATCACCTTGCTTCACTCGTTCGATACATCACAACCATGTGACATCTGCTAAATGCCACCATGTAATGAACCAAAATATAATCATTCGAAATGGATTAGCTGAGCATGGCAACCCAACTCTCTTGTACGTAATCCGTATGTGCTTCATAAATGGAATTCTATAATTACTAATCCTCAAGTATGAAGGCATTTGCATATCCATAAATGAAGTAATATCCAAACTACTCGAATTTCTGCTCTCTGTAAAAGCATTTTGGTATCCACAACCTAAGATACATGGACAAGGATAAATCGAGTGAGACTGGTTATTTGGGAAACATGTTAGAGTTTCCTGTGAATAAGGAGGAAAGTTTCCTTATTCACATTCTTGCAACTAAGTTTGACACAGAGCCATCTATAGACTTGCGGTTGGAATTCAGGTTGAATCTCACTATGAAGGATTTAGTCATCAACATGCCATCTACTAAGAAGAAAAGGATAAAGTGACAAAAGAAGGAGGAATCTACGGCTGAAGCAGTTAAAAGTGTTGGAGAGAATCAACCGATCTGGTTAGATTCTTCTTTAAAGGAGGAGATTGCAAAGCTGAAGTGAGGCTTCAACTAAAATTAATCATGTTTCAACGAATTTTTGAACAATCGGTAGCAGAGGTAAGGAGCACCAGAGATGATAGGCATGTTCTTAAATGACCCTTTTCACAACAAGCTAACTTTTTTCATCCCACTTTTGTAATTTTGTGATTAATACAATTATATAAATATAGAAACAGATTTTATACTGTTTTATTACAATTTATATCTAGTGGTGTTATGAATATTGTTTTCTTTTATAATAAGTTTTTATTGTAAGCTTATATTTCATTTTCATATGTCTGAATCGAAGGAAAATAAAACTCATAATTCTTTTTAATTAATTATTTGATGCAGTTGTGTGTTGCTTTTTATTCTATTATTATGCAAATTAAACTCAAACTCATTGTGTTCCAAGTGACTTAATGTGCACTAAATGTCGACCTGCTCATTTATATTTATTTTGCATAGAAATATCACAAGGTAAAACGATTTTCCGCACACCTATATCTACTTTGCATTTCTTCTTCGTTGCACCGACAACTTGCGTGCATTAATTTTTAATTATGTGCCAATATCCACTACGCACAATTTTGGTACCACACACTGATATTCCACATGAATTTCTCCCTATGCATTGCACCATGTCAAAGTTCAACATATTCCATTGTGCACAATTATCTGTGCGCACTACTGAATACACTATCACAAGACAACTTATACTCATACTTATGCACGTACCAACAAAAATCCTCTATGTTAAGCAATACTTGCACACCCCATGTGCACATTACTATGTGTGTGCTCACCACAAAAGGCTAAATTCAGCGTGTGCATACGCACATAATAATCTTCCACTTGATGCCACAATTTACTGTGCACACTGGCACGCCAACGTTTTCCCACACGATGCCAAAATTTACCACTCGTGCCAGCATGCCAACCTTTACTATGGACACTTCGTGAATCAAATTTTGGACACTTTGAAGTTACTCTTCTGTGAATATTCGCTTCAACTAAACCCCTCTGTCCCCTCCAAGCTTAGTGTTGAACTAAATCTCTGATACCAATTTGTAACATTCCCTCGACCATCCGCAGGTCGGGGGATGCCACACCAGAGAAAAATCTCATACCATGACACCATTCAGTAACATCCCCAACATTAATAGTCCATACCATGCTACTCTAGGGAACTCTTTCATTCCCTCACTGCAGAGCATACAGTAACATACCCATTAGTCAACTGAGCTATGCCACATAAATTTACTCTTTAAAATGCATGCAAATAAAACATATACATATAACACTCTTGCAGAAGCTTTACATATAAACATAAATAAACAATTAATTTCTATAATATACGACTTTTATACTGAAATAATAGTAACTATAGATATGCAACATTTATAGGGAATTACCCATAAACATATAGGAAAATATTATCACATATATGATAAACCATAACATACGCATGTAAATAAAAAATCATCATATCATTTTATCATACAATTGGTACTTATCTTAGAAAGATTGTCACCAAATGTGTACATACCATCCACGAACCTCCCAACCTTAGACTACACTATTCATCACTCTCAACAGTGAGTCACCCTCGAGCTGGGACTAAACTCCACCCAGGGTAAAGGGATTCCTATCTAGGCTACGGCTCATGGAAAACATGAAATACTCTGTCTCAGGTGCTCACTCAACTAACATCCTATAGCCTCTCATTCCCCACATGCCTACCCCACCCAAGGAAGTGTGCCCCTTCTCTACTCAACAATCCCTTAGCTGCCCCACTTCCTTTCCAGAGCTTCAACAATAGGCTGGACTGAAAGTCTCAGAGTGTTGTAGTTGTAGTTTAGCACCTTCAGGAATCAATCCCCAATAATTCTCACTCGGAGAATTTCTCATGGGCCTAACAACCCATTTCTTCAATCCCTCTCCAAGCTAATCAGGTACACCAACCGAAAAGGGCTATGGGAACAGGCTCAGAAATGGAAAAATGGTTGTATAAAGGATAATAGAGTGCATGAGTGAAAATGGTCATGAAATCATTGAGTAGATAACTGAGTGTGGGAAGGAATCATTGTGAAAATCATTGTGAAAGTGATGGTGAGAATGATGGTCAAGCTGCTGGTAAGAAATATCGTGAAAAGTGACCAAATGAGCTAAGTCCCCCATGATATGAATGCATTTCCCCAACTTGACACTTGTCATATCGGAAGTTAGTTTGGTCCACTTGTCCCCAACTTGAACTTAGGATAAAATAATTATCCATACTTTATGCTTTAGGAAATATTAATAAAATATTCCCATGACTTTTGGCCCTCCCTTTCCCTAACTGGTCAAGTTCAGTCCCCCATCTCTTTTATTGTGGTTGGTCTATGCGTAGTGATGTATTTTATATTATTCATGAGTCATGTACAAAGTAGGTGCATTTGCCTTTGACATCTAGGCGTTCCGACCTAATACCAAAACATAAGCATCCCAGCTTATAATAACCGGATCACCAACCTATAGCACATATCATATACATGAGGCTCATTGTCCTCCATACTGTGTGCGGTATCCAGGAATGTGCATACTACATCATTTTATTGTGTAGTTCATGGGCGCACTATGCCACATGACGTGCATTACCAAATGATGTCAAAACAACTCACTAGCTTAAGTACATTTATATTACATTTACAATTGGGTTCGACCGAGGGATATTACACCTATCTCTTCTGATAGATTCCTAKATATCTATTTATACATTACAAAAKTGGGCCTAAGCATGGGTAAACCCATCGGTTGACATCCCTTTCCCATTACATATTCCCAAAAACCCAAAAGGGACCCAAAAGTGGGCCTAAATTCCGCAACCTCTGCTTCGTCTAGTGCTCCATCTTCGACAAGTTRTCAAAGTCCCAAAAATGGTCAAACATGACCAAGTATCTCCCAAAACTTGGTCATGGGCCAAAAGGTCCCCAACACTCACCTKTGACTCATCCCGAGTCACTCTGGTTTGATCATTTCTGCCTCCAATGCCTTGAGCTTGCCTCAAGCTGCTTCGACCTGCTATTGTGCTATGGCCTCTTGTTCGAAAAAMTCCTAGATGAGTGTGTCATTAATGGGTCCCTCTAGATGTTGTTATKCTGCACTCAAAAACTATTCTAGCTCTACTCCTCAGTTKTCAACCTCTGTGARCAGATGGCATGCCTTATCTTTCACCGGTTGAAGTCATTGAGTCACTTCCATCACTTTTCTCTAGATCGTATGGATTTGTTGTTGGGCCATGCGTTGTTCATGAGATCTCTTCATTATTTCTACGAGTGATAGGGCCTTCAACTACGTCTTTAGCTTTTCAGCTTCATACTTTTCTTCCTGTAGCTGCGACTCCAGTTTATATAAATCTTGGTTTTCAGTGAGGTTCTCATATTTCTGGGCATTGTGGCTGCTCAGTTCCTTGCACTCCAAGTCAAGAGATTTTAGTCTGTCAACTACACTGCAGGTAGTTATTTCGCTTTGGTCTCTGATCTCCTATGGGGTCTTAGGTATTTTGCAAAGCTCTATATCTGCAATGCATTGCTGGAGCTTCTAAATTACCCCTTTTGGTTGTGCCCCCTGCTGTGGAACCTGTTCTTCTGTCTGTACTTTGATGACGGTCACAGAGCGAAGTGCTCTGTTGACTAGTTCCTTTATATTGAGCTACTCTGTGAGCATCTATTCCTTTCTTTGTTGTAGTTCTTCTTTCTCTACATCCCATTTTTCTTGGAGAGAAATCTTTTCTCGTTCTGATGTGCTGAGCTCCTCCATAAGAACTCCCTATACCTGTGTTAAAGCTTGAGTGTCTTGTGTTGTTTCTTCTTGATCCCGTCGAAGGCAATATTCAGTTGTGTCAGTAATTCGTTGGAGTTGAGCTGGTTCATGCCCTGGTTTTGGTGTTCCTACTGTCATAGGCGTAGTGGAGACTGTGCGGCTAGACTATAGTTCTTGTTTCACCCCTTGGAGTCTGATCTCAATATGATTATACATTTTCCCCTACTTTGCCTCCTGTGTTTCTACTATCTCCAGTGAAACATCGTTCATGGATGCAACGATGAAATTTAAGTTGTTTTGGGTCAGTGTGGTTTGTAGCTTAGTCACGGGAGCTTTGGACTTCTTCCGGGAATAATTTTTTTGAGGTGAACCATTCCTCTTATTCAAAATATCTACTTCATCTATGTGATTCTGTTTGAATTCTTATAATTCTTTACCATCACCCTCTTTCTCTGGCATGATGGAAGCAATATTCACTGAGGCACTTCTTAAGTCTTGCACGTCACTGATATTCTATCACATGCTAGGTCGGGGTAGATCCTGAATAGTTTCTGGACTGTCTACATCAGATATGTCCATAGGGTCAGCTGGAACAAGGAGGTGCTCCGAATATTCCTTTGTGATCTCCTCTAGATATGCTTTTTTTATTCTATAATAGGACTGTAACTACTTCTTATGCTTGTCAGTGCGCACTATGATGTAGAGAAAGTGTCTATTTGCATTGAACTTCATCAGGGGCCAAAACTTGTAGAGGGTGTTCAGAGTAATGTGCAGTATAGACTGGATAGATACTTTCAAATGATTATAATATGAATGAAACACAAAATTTGACTGCTATTTTTGATTCATATCATTCAAGTACCATAGGGTATTGAATTTCATGATCAACGGTTCAAATGGTTCGATGTCCAGGAAGGTCGCACCTTCCGACATCTCCCATGCAATCAAAGCAACCAGGATTAGGAGCCAACTGAAATGGAACTCATATCCTTGGTCCTAGGCTTCTTCTATAGTCAATCTCTAGGTAGTTAGTTGACAGGTTAGGCACATTGTGTCATTTTGGATAGAGGCTACCTTGTAGCCTCGCGTTCCTTTGTCAACATCGCCATATGTTTCTTTAATATTCTGCACTAATTCTCTTTCCATGGTTTTGCTAGGATAAAAATCCAGTGGGTTAGAGCCTTGCATGCTCAACATGATGATACGATGGATCATAGTCGGATCCACTGTGATAGGTCGGTTCAGCCATAAATATCCTCCATGGTATCAGGATAACAACAACTTAACACATGCGTTCACTTCTTAATGTCGTCTAAAGTGAGGGATCTTCATAACATTAAG
Source organism: Picea engelmannii (assembly GCA_009831015.1). Classification (NCBI taxonomy): domain Eukaryota; kingdom Viridiplantae; phylum Streptophyta; class Pinopsida; order Pinales; family Pinaceae; genus Picea; species Picea engelmannii. The sequence continues at coordinate 99,847 of ML811481.1, forward strand.
CAGGGTAGACTAGGGAGGTTATGGGTCCAAGGCTGGGGGATAATCTTTGAATTATTTCATTTCGTCTTGGTCAGATACTTATGCAGGGCGAGCTTACTATAATATTTATGGTCTCCAAGGTTGAAGTCACTAAACTTCAGCGCTACTATCTTATCCTGGTCTATGCAAGTTGCACATATCCCTTTCAGGAGGTACGTAGTGACCAAGGCATAGTCAAAATCTCTAGGCACACTATCTCTATTCACTGCACTTCTCAGAGTAGGTATATACGTAGGTAAGATTCTTGGAATCAACTTAGCATTCGCGAGATTGTCTCTATGCTTTGTTCTCGTCTCTATCGTGATTCTGGAATTTCTTTCTCCATGAGAAGTCGATGGAGAATCTTGGAGTCCTCCTGTCAATGATGATTGCACACCTACGTACATCCTTCTTTCTAACATGACTTTTTTGTTCCTGAGATCAATGAGTACTTCCTTTGCAGATTATTCAAGTGTGCTAATCTCCTCAGACATATGCCCTCAGGGTTAATATTATCGAGTTCACGAAGTAATGTAGACACAACAATGAGATGGAAAGTAAAGATGTAATGATTACTGGACAATCTTAACCAAGGTTGTGAGCTCAAATTCTCGATTTGGAAAAAGTGTTCTCCATGCATGGAGCGACGAGATAAATAGGAAACTCAACATTGGATTTCTTGCAATGGGTATGAGGCTTCATTAACTCTTGTTTTTTCCATTATGGAATGGTCTATCGGTCAAGTGGCGAGCCATAAATCTCTTTCCATCCCTTCGGAGCATCAATCGAATGGATATATTGTCCCCAATGGCTATATTTCTTTTCTATGGTGAAGTGACCTATGTTGTTGTTCTTATATCTAGGCGAAGCTCAAATTCTATAATTTTTCCATCCGCGAGGCTCCCTCTGGAACCTTCTGTAATTTTTCAATATTATCCTTCTTCCTACTTAGATTCCTAGCCTTCTTTCCAGTGAGCTTCATCTTAGTATTCTTCTTTCCATTCTAATTCTTATCTTCTTTAGATATAGTTACTATGCGTTGTTGAGAATATTTCAGGGTTAACATATCTTCTACCTCTGGAGTAAGTACTTTAGTCTTATGAGGGTATTCTAGTGTTCTTGCATCTTTGACATTAGAGTCTCTAGGGTCAAATAGCTTTGATCCATTTTCCTTTTCTTTAATCAATTAAGCAATCCTTCTGGTCATGAAATCTTTTAACTCTTGTTTTTTCTGTGCTGAGGCTTATTCTTCTTCCTTCTGTCTGGCTTGATCTCATTGAATCCAATGTTTCCCTAGTAACATGGTAAACGAGGCATTTTTTTCAATACAATTAATAATCTCAAAATATCCCTTTGTCAAAGTTCCATTGATAGTCGTAGATATCTATGCAAGCCTCCCACATAAACTTTTCGGGTTCCCTCTGAATAGTCTTATTCCTCCTAATGAAAGGATCATAGCAGGCTTCCCTATAGCTTCCCAAGTTCTTTCTGGAATAATATTCACTTGTGTCTCTTCATCAAGAACACAGTCAATGTCAAAGTCCCCTATTCTTGCTTCAATGCATTCTTTTTCTTTGAAAATCTCTAATAATATGACATGTTGGTGGTCATTCAAGGTCTCCTTCATTTGTATCAATACTTTCTATGATTCTTGTTGGGGTTCTACCTTTTCTTGATTTTCTTTATGGATTTCTTGGTTCAGATTCATTCTTTCAAGATTAGTGATCATTCTAGGGAAATCCAACACTTCATGGTCCATAGCCTTAGAACAAATACAAATAGGTCTTCTTCCAGGGCATTCCTTAGCAATATGTCTTGGTCTTTTGCAACTATAACAGAGGGTTAATTCTCTCTTTCTTAGAAATGATCACCATCTTTTTCTGTACTGCGCACTAGGATCATAGGAGGTAACCTGCAACAAATTCTTTCTAGGATCTTGCATCCATTTGTTAGTCCAAACAGTCTTTCTAGGCATAGGTATAACATATATTTCATTAGATCTATTCATATCAAACCTTCTTTCATCTATTAACACCCTAGCTTTCAAACTAGGACAAAACCTATCAGATATACCTAGATTCATACTCTAGAAACAAACATTTCCACTTATCTTACTTTTATAGAGCACAAATATTTCAGATCTAAGACTTTTTTAGGTATTCTTACCTTTAATAAAGCACAAAGTTTACAGATCTTACCTCTTTCAATCAAAACTTCTCACTTTTACCTTCCTTGGAGCACAAAGCTTTCAGATCCTACTTCTTCTCTATAGATCCTACCCTCTTTCTTTCATATATGGCCTTCTCTCTTCAGGTCAGGCTTCTTTTTCTTAGATCTAACCTTCTTTATTTAGCACAAATATTTACAGATCAAGTAAAATATTGCGCACTAGGGCACAACTCTATGCACAAAGCTTCCATAGTTTCAGGATGAATCTTCACACAGAGCTTCCTCTTTCTTAGTTCTCAGTAATCACAGTTTCAGGTCTTGACAATGGAACCATTTGTCAGCACAGGGGAAAACCCAGGGTTCAATGCTCAAGAGTGCACCAACAAATCCCTAACTACTAGCCCTTTCGGCAACACCTATGAATGAGATGAAGTCTCACTTGAGGTAGAGCCAGGGGTGGCTGCAGGACTCAAGTGTTTGCAACCTTATTTGGGACATAGATATATGATTATATCGCATATAGAGTACTTAGCATAGATCATTTGTCAATATTCAACCCTTATTATACTTCGCAGATAGCACAGAGCATCGCAACATTCACTTAGCTCTAAGGTATTTCAGCACTTAGCAACAGTAAAATAGATCAGATTCGGTAGATCAACACTAAGCATCTTCATACATGTCATATCTAAGATTCACACAGCTCTATAAGAACAAAGCATAAGTAGATCTATCTAAATATATCAAATCACTTAGCAAAAAAATGGACAAACACATCAAGTTGAAGCACAAATCATAACACATAGATTTATGTGGTTCACCCCCACCCTGGGGCTATGTCCACCAACTCTTTGTTGGAAATGTTTAACAGGTAGCATATGCTTGTCATTGATGGCAAGTACAACAATGAAGATGGCACAAGTACAGGAAGAATGTAACAGACAGGCACCAGAAGTATTTTGGGAAGACACTACAGAGCAACCTCAATAAGATCAGAAGAGATAGTGCAGAGGATGTTTGGCATGTTTCACAGGCAGCGTATGATTGTCATTGATGGCAAGTATAGTAGTGATGATGTCTTGAGTATAGGAGTGATTATCAACAGTGCAGTGATATTTAGGAAGATAAGTTCAGGTTGATCGAATGAACGAAGGCCCGTAAAGCTTGAGAAGCATTTCTGATCGTTGGATCCATTCAAAATTCCCGAAAGAACGAGAGCCATTAGATCTGAATGAAGACAAGAAGAGCACACTGAAAAGGAGGATAGATCTCAGATGTTATATCCAAGCGTAGGACCCGACCACCATTGGATCGAGGAGAACCTGCACGATCCTTAAATAACAAGGAGAAGCGGGCGTAATCGCAATATGCAAAATCATGACTTAATCTGAGCCATCAGATCGAGGCTGAATCTGGACCGTTGATCCCTGTCCATGTCAGAGTTTTGAGGATCGAGAGTTGGAGATGTCAAAGAATTTTGACATCAAGAATCCCGATTTCGCGATATGTGAAATCATGATGCAATCTGAGCCGTCAGACCAAGCTTTGATCTGGACCGTTGATTCGAGTCAACGGAGAGGCATCAGAGATCGAGAGTTGGACATGACAAAGATTATTGACATCAGGAACACCGATTTCGTGATATGCGATATCGCGATTCAATCGCAGCCATTGAATCGAGAATGAATCTGGACCATTGATTTAACTCCTTATCGGAGTTTCATAGATCGAGACTTGAAGTTGTCGAGAACTTACACGGTGAAGTGGTGAAATCACGAGAATATTTGGGCCATAGGATCTGGGGAAAGTACAAAGGACCAATAGTCGTTAGATATGGTGAAGCTGCAAGGCAGATATGACAGTCGGGGTCCATTGGATCAAAAGGACACATGGTGAAATATCGTCATGTCACTGACTGGAAAGTCAAAGGAATGGGGTTTGATATTAGCCATCAGATCGAGGTTTGATCTTAGCTGTCATATCAAGGTTTGATCTTGACCATTGATCTAACTCCATCTCAAAGTCTCGACTATCGTGACTTGGAGTGATGAGACCCTTCATCACAGGAACTGCGAGATGCGAATTCACGAAGAGATCTGGACCGTCAATACAATAAGATTATGGACCGTTGATCCAGCTCCATCTCAGAGTTTCGCCTATCGCAACTTGGAGTGACGAGAAACTCCATCTAAGGTACAATGAGATACGAGATCGTGATTTAATCATGGACCATTGGATCAAGAGGATGCGTGGCGAAAGATCAGAGCACCATAAAGCTCCATATCTGAGTCTCACCTATCGCGACATGGAGTGATGAGAATCTCCATCTAAGGAACATCAAGATGCAAATTCACGATGAGATCTGGACCGTTGATTCATCGAGATCGCAGACCGTCGATCAGGGTTGATGAAGATCAGAAGTTCACAGTGCCTTTTAGCACAGCCTATGGTCACCGCCTGTGGTCATGTAGAGGAGGGAGCTAGAGCAGCCAAACTCCTTTTCAGAGCTCGTGACATGGAGACTCAAGATATCTCATCGCAGAATCTCTGAATTATGAAAGTACGAAATGGGTAAATAACGCAAGAACCCATCAGAGTTAATCCAACGATGGAGTTGAAAATGAGCACGATCGGAGGGCTAATGTTGATCCTCATAGTGTAACTACTAGTAACCATTGATGGTTTCTACCAGAGGATGAGAAGAGACTTCGGTGTGATTTCCAGAGAAGCAGTAGAGTCACAAGGAATCTGCCAGTGGAATGAAGAAAACTCATGGAGGTGATTGATATCTGGATGGGATTGAGGCTGTAACTGAAACAAAGAAGGTGAGCTCGACTATCACAGAGAAGATGAAGATTCACAACTGCCAGAGAGGCTGAGGAATCTTAGCATAACACCCAGTGATGTTGAACACGTGGGAAAACCGCCAGAGAAGCTGAAGAGTTACCATGATTATTGGGAAGAGCACTCAAGAGGTGGAGGATATCGGCGCGGTGTGATCATGCATAAGAATTATGAATATTGCATACACAAAAGCTATATATACACAGTACAGAGAAGAGAAGGGTTGTTGTTTCCATTGTTGTTGGAGTTGTTGTGGTCGCTGTGTAGAAGGATTGAAGTGTGAGAAAGGAGGCAGAGTGCAGGAGTAGAAATACACAGCAGAGGAAGGTTACATTGAAGGGACATGGTGCAGAGAGTATAAATGGAGAAGAACTGAAAGTGTAAGGTGTGTGTAGAAGACACTGATGCAGACAGGGTAGAGCAGTGTAACAGAACATCGACAAGGCTGGTAAGCCATTAAATAACTTTATTTCGCTGTAATGAGTTTCAGTATCAAAGATTAATATTTTAGGGAGGTTGGGAGGTGCTCGGGAGGACTATTGTCCTCATAGGTTCAAGTGGGTGCTTGAACATAGGGAGTTGTAGCTTCCATATGGTTGCAGCCAGAGAAACCAGGGTGGCAGGGTGGTGCAAGGGAGAACTCTTGTTCTCTGTTATTAAGGTTGGTTCCTGTATGATTGGAAGTTGGTGCTCCCATCTAGTTGGTACTGGAAACACTCAGGGATTTGGTGCTAGAGAAACCAAGGAGTTGGTGCTTCCTTCTAGTGGGTGCTAGAGAAAACAAAGAGTTGGTGCTCTCAGCAAGTTGCAACTTGCAAAATAGAGGTTGTAGCCTCATTATGAGTTGGTGATCATATGTATGATAATG
>ML811481.1:127991-152603 GCA_009831015.1 Picea engelmannii
CAAAGAGGATTTTGACTTAACAAGATCAAAATAAATGCATTGCAGTCCAAAGGAATCTTAAGTTTTTTACACATACGTTTGATCATTTGGTGTATATGGGATTACCAAACTATTAGGGTAAGAAAGACAATCTTGTTTCATTTTAATCTTATAGGTAAAAGTTGTTCAAATCAAGAGAAGATGTTCATAGATTTTAGGATATGACCAGAGCAATAAGGGGTCAAACTATAGTACATAGTTCAATTGATTATTTCTATTTATTATGGAAAATTAAATATTTGTTTTCCTAATTAAATATAGAAAATTAAACATAATTAGATATTTCCTATAGGAAAATGATGTTGTACAAGTATCCTTCAAATGAGGATTGGAAGGTGATCCAGATTATTTTTGGCACTAAATGAAAGTGGAGATATAATAAATAAATGTACACATATATCTTAGATATCCAATAATATAACACAATTTTATCAGAGACGCAATCATAAACACATAGATACAGTAATACACAATTTTCTATTAATGAGCGAGAATGTAAAAAGACTGTAAAAATATAGAGTGAAAGACCTGCTAGAATGGTAGTATCTTATCTATGGGAAGATATGTGTCCACTAATTACATTTCCAAGAAGATAATATTAAAATGGGGCTCCAAAGTTCTTTTTATCATAAAGAAAATCCAAAACCCTAACCCCAGAAGATGAAAATCCAACAGTTTTATGGACCAGGTTTTGGGTAGTTTGGTGTATCAACTTCCTGGGGGAGTAACTTTGGCATATGATCTTTGATTGGGGTGAAAGATAGCTCGTTATAAAGGTATCATTGAGGAGATTCATTTTTGGGGTTCAATTAGAGCCTTCAAATATCATTGAGAAGCTCGATCCTAAAAAATATTCATTTAGGACCTCAAAATGGCACCAGAAGTTAAAACTTCTAGAAATAGTAATTACCAAAATTTCTAGGAGAATGTTTTCAGCCAGCTGGAAAAGGTGGGTGGCCACAAATATCCACCTATATCAACCCTCCCTCCTGTTGGCCCTTGGTTATGGAATAAATCAAAGGTCGAGGAAGAAAAGGTCAAACACAAACTACACGGGAGACACAGTGACTATCCCTGGGTTGAAGTAAGCAAAAGAGAAGAAAAGTTGGAGTGTAGCACAGAAAAGAAAGCCATTGAAAGAGGAAATTAGGGATGATAGATCAACAAGAGAAATGAATCATAGACAACTCAACAAGTAGAGAAATCCATCATTGGATTATTTGGAGCACCGCGCGATAAGGGAGGAAAGACAGGCTGGTGAAGCCTTGAAAATGAGCATCAAGTTGACCTAGTGTTTTAGATACCTAGGGTTTTGGGTAATTAGGGTTTTGAAACATAGGGTTCAACCTAAGGCTATCGGTGAGGCACTATAATGTATAAATAGAGGTCGAGAGGACCTAGTTTGGATCGGTACTAAGGTTGGGTAATGATATTGATTGAGAGATTATTGTACTGTGAGAGAGACGAGTGGTGAGAATGAGAGCCTTCTAGTATTGTAATATCTTCAGTTGGGTGCAAAGATCAAGTCCTATAGTTGGGTGCATATGAAGGTGGGAGACAGAGAGAAGATATGTTGACTAAGAGAATAGATCAAAACTATAAGCTTGACCTTAATATATCATAAGCACAATTCTGTGGACGTAGCCCTAGAGAGAGGGTGAACCATGTATATTTTGTGTTGTATGTGTGATTGATGTCTGGATATTTGTCATTGTTATACTATTATTTGCATTATTATGTTAGATCAGATGTATAGCTACGCATAATAGATCTAGCTGATAAGAGATATATGAATGTTTCATTATTTGTATTAGATCCACTTGATATTCCCCTGGTTGTAAACACCTCTATCTTTCAACCCCCCTCTTAGCTGCTTTGGGTGAGACTGCATATGCTTCACAGATGTTGTTGAAAGGGATAGTAGCTAGGGTTATTGGTGCAATCTTGGAGTGAACATAGGGTCTACCCCTGTGCCAACAAATGGTTTCGTTGCCGGGACAATAATCTGTTTAAGGGAATGTCAAGGTGGTTCCCATAAAAGATTGAGATTCAAAAGTGGATAGAGGACTAAGAGAGGAACTTCGATGAACCCCAAAAAAAGAACCATAAGCTAGATACTGAATATTGGCTACAAATATACATCTTCGCCGAAATTCACAATATCTTCTTTGGGGGAATCCACCAAGAGTTGATTGAATGGTTGGCTAGGTTAGTCGATACCCAATTCAAGATTAGATCTAGAAATTTTGTGGTTTGGATGTCGACATTGATCCATAAGGTCAAGAGAGTTGACAATGTTGTATCTAGAGAAATAGATCATTGGTTTGATATTACCATTGGAGGGTATATCACCGAGTTTTTTGTTGATAGAACAAAATTGTATAGCCAAGCCGAAAGATACTTTTTCAAAGGACCTAGAGGAAACTTTTTGCACTTTCTGAAGCTGAGGGTCAAGATGCTCTTGCATGAAAACCACATCTTGAAGATATAATAGATTGGTCACACCCGAAAAGAATAATGTTCAATATCTTAGACAATGGCAGTGACACAAAAGTAGGACATACACACAGTGGGAAAGTATTCCGAGGGGTTCACCTTGAGAACCTGTTTAAAAAAAACTATGGAGAAGAGGGTTTCTACAGTGGAGAAGAGGTAGATATAATCGATGAAGAACATTCAGAGACCACCAGAAAAGAAGAAGGGGAAGCTAAAGAAATTTTCCAAAGTGAGCCAAAAACCTCAAGAACTGCGTGTACCACTGAAGTAAGTAATGTTAATCTTCCTATTGTCTCAACAATACTTAGCAGTCAAAATAGTCAAAACCACTAAAGTCCTCAAAGCACTATTACTGGTAGCTTAGCATATACTCAGAAAAAAAGCCTATTCATATCTATGGTAGATGAAATGAGGCTCCCTATATTTAGAGGAGATGGATCTGAAGATCCAGATCAACATTGGTTTTTGTGTGAATCCGTATGGAATATTAAAAGTATCACCGATGAAGCCATCAAGAGAACCCATTTCGACACTATGCTAAGGGACTGCGCACTGAGTTGGTACATGAATCTTGTCCAAGGACTAGCATAGCCTAAGCCACTAAATGAGATCAAGATTGCGTTGATTGTAGAGTTTAAGAAACCTAAGTCAGACTCACAATGTATTACAGAGCTAAAGGAGATCAAACAAAAGGTAGCAGAACCTGTTTGGGAGTTCAACCAAAGATTCAAGACCCTGATAGGCCGATTAACTTTACAGATCCCCGATGAACATTACAAATAATGGTTCATCATTGTGCTATTACCACACATCAGAGTCCCTCTGATGCATCAAAATATTACATAATAGGCAGAAGCTTTGTAAATCACCATGAAGCTTGAATCAACACTTATGGGAGAATCGAGCTCAGGCATGAGCAAGATCTTGAGTCATCTAACTAGTTTGTCCATATAGGTTGAGGATATGAAGAAAGATAAAGGAAAAGACAAAATGGAAGATGTCTGGTGTGTGAGATGTAGATCATAAGGTCATGATAAGGAACATTGTTCGTTATTCCATGAGTATTTGGCCTCAGGAGCGCCGAGCCCCTTGAACGAAGTTAACCTGCCCTCGTGTGATGTGTGCAGAAATAGGCATCACACAGGTGAGTGTTATTACATGCAGAAGTATGTTTAGACACCCATTAACTTGTACTGCACATTCTGTAAATTAGTAGGGCACAATGATCAAGATTGTAGAGCTTACAATCTCTTGCATGAAAGGTCAAGAGACATAGACAAGATTCAGGGTGAAGTAAAACAAGAAGGAAATACTCTGCAATACAACTCTCTAGGGAGAGGAAACTTCACTCCTCATGGTGGATACAGAGGATGAGGACAAGGAGGAGGTATGGGCTGAGGCTGAGGAAAAATAATCTGTTATAACTACATGCCTCCAGGACACTTAGCAAGGGATTGTCAAAACCCTTGCACAACCTGCAGTTATTGTAACTCTTTCGAGCACATCATAGAAGAATGCCCTGTCCTACTAGCTAAGCTTCAGGAAAGACAAGGGCTCCAACAGAACCCACAAGTACAACTGATAAATGTTGAACCTCATGGAAATGAACCTAGAGTCACTATCATTACCCAAGGAGGCATTGCTACAGGAGAGGATAGACCAACCCAAAGAAATATCGCAGAAGAGTCAGGTATCAGGAAAGCTGAGGAGAAGACTCAAGATTTTGATGCAAAGAAAGAAAGATGAATCTTTGAGGAAGCAAGACAAGAGTTCAAGAGGAACCAAGGATATTTATCTAGAGCACAACCAAAAGTAAAAGAGTATGGAATGCCTCAGGAATTTGATCAATCGGTTGTGCATAAAGAAGGAAAAGAGGTAAGTACTCTCATCAAATTGTTGTACACTTGTCTTAAATTATTTCAGGATGAGAAAGCTATAAAAGAGTTACAGAACCTAATCAGGCAATATGAGCTAGGAAAGATAGACCCCTTGCTGAACAGGGTAGTACACCAGATTTCTAAGAAGAGAAGAACAAACAAAGAATTACATTTGAATGATCAAATAGGAGAGTATGATATAGACTATGTGGTCCTCGACTTAGGGTCGGAGGTCAACGTCATGATGAAGAAAACTTGGGCACTGATGGGAAAACCCAAGATGATATATTCCCTTATCAGGATTTGCATGGATAATCAACAAGTTGTCAACCCATTTGGATGATTGAAGCATGTCCCCATGGACATCGATGGGGTTAGGACCTTTACAGACTTGGAGGTAATTGAAATTGTTGATGATAGTTTCCCTTACCCTGCATTACTAGGAATTTATCGGGCCTTCAACAATTTCACTATGGTCAATTTAAAGAAAAGATGCATGACATTTGAAGGAGATGGCCTTAGGGTCATTGCACCCCTATATCTAGATGAAGGTCCATGGTATACAGAGCCCTTCAGATAAGAAGACTATGCATATGAGTTGGAAAACATCTACAAACTAATAGCCAGATAGTAGGATTACATTAATCCCACTGCCGATGGGAATCTAAGTTGGCGAAGTGACAGTGCATGCTCATCATATTCAGAAGAAGTGCTAGATAAATGGCATAACCAAATGTATGAAGTATCCATAAGGAGATGTGCTCAACTGACCAGAGAAGTTCGTTGGATTGGGACCACAACAAGTAACTTACCTACCTTTGATGGTCTCAATCCTTTAGAATCCTTCTTGATGGACTTTGAAACAATTGTACCATCATAAAAGAGGTTGTTATCTATGGACGAGGCTTTGAAAGCTACACCAACAATATGGTGGGGAACACATAAAAGCAATATCACATACTGGACACAATGTCGAACCTTGATGACAACATGGTTTTCAGCACAAGAAGGAAGTTGCGAAGTGAGGTACACAAGTCGAAGCTTCCCAAAGGACCATGCATGAATTTGTGAAGAGGCTTGTAGTGACATTCCTCAAGAACAATGGGTACACAGATTCATTAGCATGTTGGACACCTTCAAGAAGAGTTGTGCCTTATCACCACAAATTGGGAAGGTATGCTTCAGAATTTTGTAACCACCTTTTTATTTGAAAGTGAATTCCCCTCGGTAGATCAAGAATTAAATACTGTGAGGTAGAAAGTATTTAAAGAGTCATCTAGCCTTCCTTTGGAGCAAGAAGAGGATGAATGGACTACACCATTCCATAAATTACAAGGATGATACAACATTAATGCCAACGAAGATGATGAACCAAGGAAGGTAAACGTTGCTGAGATAGAAGTCCATAGGGATGTGGAAGGACTAGGAGTTGAACTACCATTCATTGGATAGTTGATCAAGATAAAGAAATTTAATATTGGAATAGAGGAGACATCGAAGCTTGCCAATGTCGAAGCTTATTGGTATGCTACTACCATTGACAAAATTACAGAATTACTGCACGAGTATTAGGACTTATTTCCAACCAAGTTGACTGATATGAAAGGTATCAAAGGACCCATGGGAGAAATGAGAATACCTTTGAAGCCATATGCAAAGACATTCAAGCAAAGACCCTACAGATTGAACCCAAAGTATAAGGAAAAAGTGAAGATTGAGTTCGACAGAATGCTAGAAGCAGGGATTATTGAACATGTCGAGGAGTCAGAGTGGATCATCCCTATGGTAGTACAAGAAAAGAAGACAGGCGAGATCAACATATGTGTGGACCTCATAAATTTTAATGGTGCTTGTTTGCATGACCCCTTCCCTACACCATTCACAGATGAAGTATTAGACAATGTGGGAAGCTAGGAGGTATATTCTTTTACAGACGGGTTTTCAGGATACCATCAGATCCAGATTGCCAAGGAGGACCACCACAAGACCAAATTTTCCATGGATCCTACCAATACACAATGATTCCATTTGGACTGAAGAATGCCCCAACCATGTTTTCTAGGGTGGTGGTAAAAGCGTTCAAATAATTTTTGCATAAGTTTTTAGAAGCCTATTTTGATGATTGGACTGTTTTTAGTTTGCTGAAAAATCATGTTGAATGTCTAAGGCTAATGTTGGATAAATGCAAGCAATGTCAAATTGCTTTGAATTTGAAGAAGTGCATCTTCTTCTCACCATTTGGAGTATTATTAGGTCATATTGTATGCAAGCAAGGATTGTTCATGGATCCATCCAAAATTGCAATTATAGTTGATTTACCACCTCCTACATCAGTCAAACAACTGCACACTATGCTAGGACATACTAGCTATTAAAGGAAATTTAACAGAGGATATGCTCAGATTACTGTGCCAATGAAGAAGTTATTATAGAAAGACTGTCAGTTTGGTTGGATAGAAGAATGCTAGCAGAGCTTCGATACACTGAAACAAAAGATGGTGACTATGCTTATTCTGGTCTTTCTAGATTGGAGCAAGGAATTTCATGTGCACGTTGATGCATCTTCCATTGCATTAGGATTTGTAGTAGCACGACCTGGAGAAGGGGGCATTGATAATCCATTAGTATTTTCTAGCAGAAAGCTATATATAGCTGAAATCATTTACACTACTACATAGAGAGAAGGATTAGCCATGGTGTACGCATTGCAAAAATTCCACCATTACTCACCGGGAGGAAACTTTAAAATGTTTACTGATCACTTTGCATTGAATTATTTGGTCAACAAGCCAGTGTTGGGGGCATGAATATGCCGATGTCTACTCCTGTTTCAAGAATATGATTTTGAGATCATAGTTAAGCCAGGAACAATGAACAAGGGACTTGACCACTTTTCAAGGTTGGAACATGGCAAAGAACCCACCAGTCTAGACGATACACTATCAGATGTGCAACTTCTTTCCCTCAAGAATATGGATGACCACTTCATAGACATATTCCAATTCTTGTCAACGGGAATGGCTCCAAGTGAGTATACAATTTACCAGAAGAAACAACTAGTGGTGCATGTTGTAGACTTTTCATTAATATATGGTCAGCTATATAAGATGGGACTTGATGAGATACTAAGAAAATGTGTGATGGAGGCAGAGCACCCACTAATTCTTTCAGAAGCTCATGAAGTCATCGCAGGAGGAAATTACGCAGGCAAAGAAACTGCACAGAAGGTTCTACAACCTAGATTTTGGTGCCCCACTTTACATAAAGATGATAAAGAGTATACCCGAGCCTTTGATGTATGCCAGAGAGTTGGAAAACCATACAGAAGAGACAAAATGCAACTAGAATCGTAGATGACCCTACAAGCATTTGAAAAATGGGCCATTGACTTCTTGGGACCTATAAACTCACCAGGAAAGCGCATAGGAGCAAGCTATATCATCACTGCGACAAAATACCTGACTAGATGGGCCGAAGCAATAGCAGTCAGGGACTGTAATGCAACTACATCCACGGGTTTTATATTTGATGACATAATAAATAGGTTTGGATGCCCTAAGACCTTGATGAGAGATCAAGGCAGTCATTTAATCAACAAGACAGTTGAGGCCCTGACTGAAGAATTTGCAGTCCACCATCAAAAGAGTACACCTTACCATCCACAAGCAAATGGAACGGTTGAAGCAGTCAACAAAATCTTGGAGACAACATTGACAAAGATTTGCAGTGTGAACAGGGATGACTGAGATTTAAGAGTACTAGTAGTACTCTGGGCTAATAGAACCACTTGTAAGAAATTAACAATGCAGACCCCTTTCAAGTTGGTTTATGGTCTTGAAGTTGTTGTCCCGATGGAGTACTTGGTGTCGAGCTTAAGAATTGTTGCATTTATAGAAATAGATGACACTAGCACTATTCATGAGAGGCTTGCTTAGCTGGTTGACTTTGAAGAAGACAAATTTATGGCAGAATTCCATCAGAAGGTACAGAAGTAAAGAGAGAAAATATATCATGATAGGCACATCAAGAAGAAGGAATTTAAGCAAGGTGATTTAGTACTAGTGTATGACAATAAATTTATAAGACATCCAGGGAAGTTCAGAATGCATTGGCTTGGACCATATGAGGTCGCCTATGTTATAGAAGGAGGAGCTACACAAATGAAGACATTGAAGGGAGAATAGAAAGAGGGATTAGTAAATGGTAATTGGCTAAAGTTGTACTATATCAACCAGTTGCCTTGAATATCGTAGTAAAATCAAAGGAGAAAAGGGTCTAGGTATCATGTGCAGTTGAAACTAGGTACCAAACACAGGAAAGATAGTTTGCACAAGGATGGAAAGGAGACATGGCACAAAAAGCAAATGATGCACTCCACAGTCCAAAATTGAAGTGAAATGGAAGGATCATAACTGAAGTGCCTCAAGACGAGTCACAGGTGAGTGTTGGGGGCCTGTTGTACCTTGGCTATGGAAGAAAGCGAAGTTCAAGGAAGAAAAGGTCAAACACGAACTGCACGGGAGACACAACGACTGTCCCTAGGTCGAAGTAAGAAAAAGAGTAGAAATATGGAGTGAAGCATGAAAAAGAAAGTCGTTTAAAGAAGAGATCATGGATGATAGATCAGCAAGAGAAACAAATCATAGACAACTTATCAAGTAGAGAAAGATACCATTGAATTCTTTAAAGCATCGCGTGAGAACGGAGGAAATATAGGCTGGCGAATCCCTAAAAACATAGGTCAAGTTGACCTAGGGTTTTGGGTAATTAGGGTTTTGACACCTCGGGTTCGACCTAAGGCTATCAGTGAGGGACTATAATGTATAAATAGAGGTTGAGAGGACCTAGGTCGAGTCGGTACTAAGGTTGGGTATTGATATTGATTGAGAGATTATTGTACTGTGAGAGAGAGGAGTGTTGAGAGTGAGATCCTTCTAGTATTGTAAGATCTTCAACTGGGTGTGAAGATCAAGTCCTGCAGCTAGGTGTGCAGGAAGGTGGGAGATAGAGAGAAGAAGAGAGAGAAGATATGCTGACTAAGAGCGTAGATTAGAACTATAAGCTTGACCTTAATATATCATAATCACAGTTTTGTGGACGTATCCCTAGAGAGAGGGTGAACCACATATATTTTGTGTTGTATGTGTGATTGATGCTTGGATATTTGTCATTTTTATACTGTTATTTTCATTATTTTGTTAGATCATATGTATAGCTCCACATAATAGATCTAGTTGATAAGAGATATATGAATGTTGCAATATTGTTGTATTAGTTCCACTTGATATTCCCCTGGTTGTAGACACCTCTGTCCTGCAACCCCCCTCTTATCTTCTTTGGGTGAGACTGCATTTTCCTCACAGGTGTTGCCGAAAGGGCTAGTAGGTAGGGCTTCTTGGTGTGCTCTTGGAGTGAACCCCGAGTTTGCCCCTGTGACAACACCTCCTTAAGAAGAAATGGTATCCATTTCATTGAGTTCCTGGGGGAGAGTGAAAATCGTTTGTTGAATATGCATCTTGATGAGTTATTTTCCTTGTTGGAGAAGTTACACTCTAGATTGTTGAAGGTTGTCATGAACCTATGGCTGGAAGGGTTGGACCTTTTTGACCGGTCTGACTACATGAGTTGGATTACTGAGAGGGAGGGTGAATCAGTAATAGAGAAATTTAATCCTTTTTAACCATATAATCCAAGTGTTATATCAATGTAGAATTATCATCCAATAAATATAGAGTAAATAGGAAATGAAAAAATTAACAATCATACACATACACAATACACCAATGTTTTACGTGGAAACCCAAAGTGGGCGAAAACCACAACATTCTTTTTCTTATATGTCTTGAATAATTATACTCATTGAAAGTACCAACTTCCTTTGTTTCCCAGATGCAACTGGAAGGAGGCTCCAACCCCCTTGTTTATCACGATACAACTTGAAGGAAGCTCCAACTACCCTATTCTCTATCTACAACCAGAAAGAGTCTACAACCCCCTATGTTCTCCAACTACAACCAGAAGGTGGCTACAACCACCTTTCCTTGCCTTGTCCAACTACCCTGAAGTAGAAGTAGAATGATGGAACCACTATCACACTAACACTATGAGATATACCATTGTAAACCTATACCAATAAAGATGAACCATGCAACAACCTGTACCATAAACAAGTGCATCAACCATGCACCAACCTGCACCAAACAACATGTAATCAACTTGTACCATAAACAAGTGCATCCAACCATGTACCAAGTATGTACCAATGATGCATCAACTAATCATCAACTATGAATCATCAATATGTATCAACATCATCAATTATACACATCATGTATGTGCCAACTCATCAACTAGTTGTCTCAACCATGTACCCAACATGTACCTCAACCAAAATCCATCATCAATATCATCATCAAAATATGATTTGTAACTCAGTAATATAACTCGTGTATATGATCACATACTTGTAAACCTTCCTTAACTTTAACAACAAGAGACTAGTAGTTTCATTAAACTTTTCTTTAGTCTCACATGACAAGTTTTGGATTAGTCAACAACCCTAACTTGAAATAATCATAACTATGTACCTATAATGAATAAAGATTTGAAAATGATACATAATTTTCTTCAATGTGTTTTATGCAATTCCTCCAGGTTTCACTACTTGGAACCTCTTAGAAAAGGAGTTATAGCGCAAGTGGCACACCTTGCTCAATTATGTCTTATTCTAGAGAGATACCTTGTAGAGTGTGCCTCGCATGGAATATTTGTTGAATCGATCTAAAAATTTTACACAACATACTAAATAATGTACTCTAACCAACACTTTTTTTATTACTCAATTTGGATTTTTTATGAAGAAGTTATGATGTTTTTACCCAAAACACCCGTTTTAGACTAGTTTTAGGACTAGCCACAAACCCTATTTTCCACGGAGTGTAAGTTCAAAAATACAACGAACCACAAGCTCATTTTTTTAACACAGATACTTGGATATGTTTCCTCAATGAAATATCATTTTCACGGTCTGAATCATTCTAGAAAACATATTATTGTGAAAATGGTGAGATGACCTGTAAATAGCATACCTTAGAAAACATCATCAAAAGAATTTATCCTACTTTGAACTCCGACCTTCTTTTCTTCACCTTCCCTCTGAAATTCATCTCAGATATTCATATCCTTTGGTTACCTCAGTCACCTATATATATTCAATATGCTCAAGTGTGATGTAAAATGAGAGATCCTTGCCTCTTATTTATACTCTCCATCTTCTAGGTCACTAAACCTATTTCTAGGTCACTTAACCCATATATAGGTCACTTAACCTATTTTACTCATTTTTAGGGTTAACCACTTTCCATAATTAGAAATTTATCCATTAATTTATCATTTAAATATTCCTCCTTGACTTTGTCACCTCACTTTATCGTTTAGATAATCTTCTTTGATTTTCTCACTTCACTTTATTATTTAAATAATCCTTCTTGACTTTGTCACTTTACTTTATCATTTAAATAATAATTTTTTCTTTGCAATCCCGTTGACTTTTTTAACCTTTTAGGGCTTCAAGCCAACATATGAGGGTCCTCCAAATTCATAAGGCCATAACTCGCAAACCATGAGGAGTTATGTGATGCTCCACATACCACCAGAAATGGCATGACATGTACTATCCATATAGAATAGTATTACCTTAAAATATATTAAAACTCAAACCATTATACATAAAAAAAACCTTGGGTCCATTACCCAAACCTTTGTTCTACCAAAATTTTCTACTAAACTTTATTCAAGGGTTGACATTAACGAAAACCAACCTTAATCAACAATATCCTCCTTTGGCCTTGATGGAAACACTTTTATGCAATACTGAGATCATTTCATGAAATACTGAAGTCATATCACTCATGCTCCCCTTGGAACCATGCCTCTCTCCTCTGCACATTTGTGACCATTTCTCCCCCAGAAATCATCCCTCTGTCCTCTACATCTGATAAATATCTCCCCCTTTTTCATCAATGGAAAAGGTATCTTTCCATCCAGGGATGCTCCCCCTAACTGAACTGTCCTCTTTATGGTGTTTCCTCTTGTACATATAAGAAATATAAGATAAGAATTCAAAACCATTCATTTTGGAGTAGAAATAACTCCGAGTCTCTGGAAAAGATACTCAAAGGCTTCCCATGGAAGTGGTTTTGTAAAGATGTCTTCCACTTGTTCTTTTGTGCCCACATACTCAACTCTGATGTTCTTTTCTGTAACCTGTTCACATAGAAAGTGATACTTGATTGAAATATGCTTCGTCCTTGAGTGAATCACCAATTTGTTTGAGATACTGATGGTGCTTGTATTATTATAATAGATTGGAATGGGCTCATCATACTCAATCTGTATATCTGTTAGAGTTTGTTTCATCCAAAGAACCTTTGTACAACATGTTGTTGCTACAATATACTATGCTTCGGTTGTAGATAGAGATATTGATGATTGTTTCTTTCTTAGCCATGATACTAAACACTCACCCAAGTATAACGCTACTCCACTGGTGCTTCATCGGTCATCAATACAACCTATCCAATCTACATCTATGTAGGCAATAAGAGATAGATCCTTTCCTTTTGGATACCATAATCCAAACTCTTATGTTCTTTTGAGATATATGAAAATACTCTTCACTGCTAACATAGGTGATTCTTTTGGTGATGCTTGAAATCATGCCACCTATCCAACTGCCTTCATTACATCTAGTCTGGATGTTGTCACATATAGTAGGCTACCAATCATTGACCTGTATTTCCTCTGATCTATATACTTTGAATCATCATATTTTCTTAACTTGCAACTAGTTTACATGGGAGTGATAACTAGTTTGCAATATTCCATTCCAAACCTCTTTATCATTTCTCTGATACAATTGGTTTGAGAAATAAAAATTCATTGGTTTTTTTGATGTATCTGAAGTCCCAGAAAGAAGGATAGTTCTCCAAGTAATTAAATTTCAAATTCTTTATGCATATCCTTTGCAAATGTCTAGTTTAACCTGTCATCATCAACATAAACTTCAATTAATAAAATATTACCTTGACATACCTTGATGTAGAGGTTGTTTTCTACACTTCCTTTTCTGAACCCTACCTGTTGTAGATATTTATCCAGTCTAGAGTACCATGCTCTAGGAGCTTCTTTTAGACCATACAAAGCCTTCTTTAATTTTCACACATAGTTTGCATTTTCTGACAACTGAAATCCTTCTGGTTGTTCAATGTAGACTTCTTCTTCAAGTTCCCCATTCAGAAAAGTTGATTTTATGTCCATATGATTCACTTTAATATTTTTCGAGCATGCATAAGCTAAAAGCAATCAGATTTCTTCCATTCTAGCAACTAGGGAAAATGTCTCTTCAAAGTTGATTCCTTCAACCTATGCATATCCTTTACATACCAATCTAGATTTTTTCCTTGTAACCTTTCCATCTTCGTTCAATTTGTTCCTGTACACCCATTTTGTGTCGATCACATTCTTATCCTTTGGTCTTGGAACCAATTCCCAAGTGTCATTTTTCTCTATTTGATCCAATTCTTCATCCATGGCCTTATTCCAAAATCCATCCTTGCTAGCCTCTTCAAAATAGGTTGGTTCAATCGTAGATTTGATTGTTAGGTGTGTTTTTTTTGGTGAAAAGATTCTTATTCTAGTCTCAACTCTTGCATCTTTGTTTACGATAATCTGATATGAAGGATGATTCTTCTGTACTCATCTACTAGGTGTCTTTGGAGGAACTTGTTGAACATTCTCTTCTCCTTCTGTCATATTCTCTTCATCTTCCTCTTCTACTTCCTTTTCATCTTCTTTTCCTTCTTTGAAAAGTTATTCCATTGATTCATTTTCTTCTTCCTTTGATTCTAGTCCTCCTGTTTTATTAATTGTTATGTTGATGCTTTCTACAACTTTGTTGAATCTTAGATTGTAACACTTGTATTCTTTCCTTGTACTAGAGTAACCAACAAGTACTCATTTTTCGACACAAGAGTCAAACTTTCCCATCTTTCCATCTTCTCCTTTGATGTAGCATTTTCTTCCAAAAACTCTGAAGTGCTTCACTTTTGTTGGTCTTCCTTTCCATAGATGGTAGAGAGTTTTTTCAGTGTTTTTTTTTAGATTACTTTGTTTTGAATGTGAAATGTTGTATGCACTACCTGTGTCCAAAATATATCTGTCAATTTGGAATCATTAGCATTTTTTGAGCCATTTCCTATATTGTCTTGTTATTTATTTCAACAATTCCATTCTGTTGAGGTGCCTTACCTATGGATAATTTCCTTTTTATTCCATGACTACTACAGTAGTCCATAAATTCCTTTGAAGTGAACTCTCCTCCATTATCAGATATTAAGAATTTGATTTTTGAATCCATTTCATTTTCAACCATTTCCTTGTAGATCTTGAAGTTTTCAAAAGCTTCTAACCTATTCTTGAGAAAGCAAACTACTGTCATTCTTGTATAATCATCAACTAATAACATAAAGTATTTCTCACCTTTTAAACCCTTTGTTGTAGTTGGTCCAACTAGATCAGTAAGCACAATTTCCAGTGGTCTTGTCATTGAATATTCCTTTGATTTGAACCTGGTCTTTGTTTTTTTTCCTTGTTGACAATGCTTGCATAAAGTGTTGGTTGATTTCATGATCCAGGGAATTTCTCTAACTACTTCTCTTCTACTGACTTTGACAAGGTTATCAAAATTTATGTGACCCATTCTTCCGTGCCATATTCAACTTTCATCTTACGTTCCTAGAAAACACTTTTCATTTCCAATTTCACTTAATACATATATGTTGCTTGAAGTTCTCGCAGTTGTAGCAATCAATTTTCCTAAACCTTATTTTCTTATCTCACACTTTTGTGAATCAAAATTAAATTCATGAACTTGGTCACACATTTGACTCGCACTTAGAAGATTATGTTTCATATCTTCTATTAGTAGAACATTTTCTGCCTTGGTATTCTTGTTCCCAATTCTGATTGTGCCTTTTCCAATGATTTTAGCTAAATCATTATTTCCGAAGGAGACTGATCCATCTCTTTCCTTTCATAATGTAAGAAACTTGTCTCTATCACCTATCATGTGTTCTGAACAACCACTGTCAACGTACCAACCACATTTATTTTTCTTAGCTTGTAAAGTGAGTGTGCAGTCTCCATTGCTATATTGATCCTTCTTTCTTATCCATGTCCTTTTCTGAGGTTCATGTCTATGACTGTTGTTATTTTGTTGTGCTTCTCTAGGAGGGATTGTCATTCTACAGTCTTTGGCCATGTGTCCAAAATTGTTACATTTGTAACATTCCACTCTAGTGCTCAAATATTCAAAACTATTGTAACTTCTTCTCTATGTTTCACTAGGCCTTATTGGATAACCCCTTTGTATATGACTTTAAAAGTTGTTTTTGTTCTTGTTGTTAGCTTTGTAGTTCACATCTTTATGTCCAAAATTATTACATGCATAAGATAAACCAAAAAAGATAGTTTGATACCTAGGAGTTGAATATCTTCTGAAAGGAGGTACTCTTATAAATTCTTCTTGTTACTGAGGCCTATTTGTTGATTGTTGATTCTGAAATCTGAATCTTCTCAATGGAGGAGTGTCCCTATAATCTTCCTTGTAGATATTCCTATCCCCCT
This sequence comes from Picea engelmannii, assembly GCA_009831015.1. Lineage (NCBI taxonomy): Eukaryota > Viridiplantae > Streptophyta > Pinopsida > Pinales > Pinaceae > Picea > Picea engelmannii. The sequence goes on from ML811481.1 coordinate 144,089, forward strand.
TGATTGTTTCTGCATAGCTTTTTGGATATGTTTCTTGCTTTGTTGTTTTGGAGCTTCATCCCTTTTCTGTCTGATTGTATCCAAGTCCAGAATTTTCATGATGAAATTTTTTACTGTTGATAATGTCATCCAAAACTTTTGAGTTCTTTTGCATATTTTTCTTTTGAATATCCTTTCTTAATGTGACAATCTCTGCTTCCAAATTTCCAATGATCTTTTATTTTTCTTCTAGTTGTTCTTTGAGTGCTTCTTCAATTCTTTTATCTTCTTCTATTTGAACCTTCAAATTTGTGATCATTTGTTCTAGTTATTGAGTGTCTTATTTCTTTTCTAGTTCTGCTTGTAGTTTCTTGTTTTTCTTGTTTTCTCTTTTGATTACTTCTATAACACACATCAATTCCTCTCCGCATTCAACTTCTTTCTCTTCAATTTCTTCTTTGACTTCTTCATATTCTTCTTCGGAGTCTTATTTATGAGAATATTATACTTCCATGAATATAACTCTTTCTGTCTCACTGTCACTGACTTCATCTTCATCTGATGATAAGATGTCTTCTTTGGTGCATAAGATTTTCTTGAAAAAAATCTGTGTGGTTATTTTGCCTTTATATGTTTGTTTTCCTTCTGAGTAAACTTCATCATTTCTCTTTTTCTTATAAGGACATTTTTTTTAGAAAAATGACCAATACCATCATAATTAAAAAAAATTAAAGGAATCTTACCTCTATACCTACCGTTGGTTCCCTTGTTCATTCTTTTGACAAAGTTGGCCACTTCTTCATCATCTTCTGAGACGTTATTGTTGCTACTATGTTCTTATTTTTTTCTTCCTTTTTTCTTTCACTTTTTGGATTTTTTGAAGGTTGCTTATTTTATATTTGGATTTTCTTGTTCAGTTCTCATTTCATATGATGTGAATATTCCATGTAATTCGTCCATTCTTATTGAGTTTAGATCTGATCTTTCTTCTAGTGCTGATATCTTAGGGTCAAATATCATAGGAAGAGATCTTAGTATTTTTTGAACAATGACAGATTCTTTGATTTCTTCTCCCAATCCTATGATTGAAATTATTGTTTCATCAACTCGTAAAATTTAAGTTGCAATATTCCCATCTTCCTTCATATTAAGTTGCTCGAACTGACCTTCTTAAGTTTGAAGCTTTGCTGCTTTGACTTTTGAATCTCCTTCATAAATATTTTGAATTTTATCCCAAATTTCTTTAATGGATTTACAATGTGAAACTTTGGTGAATATTGTTTCACTAAGACTATTTAGAAGTGCATTTTTGGCTTTGGAATTATTCTAACCGAGTTTCACTACTTTGTCATTTGTTGGCAGAATTGTTGGTGTTGTGTATCCATCTATAATTGATTGCCAAATTTCAAATCCTTGTGCCTGTATATATGTTTTCATTCTTATGCTCCAAAATGCATACTTTTGTCCATTGAACTTTGGTATTCCATTTTTATATAAGTATTTTCTCTCCATGATCTACGTTTCAGTGGTTAAACTGATTTCTGAAGGAACCTTCTCTGATACTAATTATTGGATTACTGAGAGGGGGGTGAATCACTAATAGATAAATTTAATCCTTTTTAACCATATAATCCAAGTTTTATATAAATGTAGCATTATCATCCAATAACTGTAGAGAAAACAAGTAATGAACAAATGAACAATTATACACATACACAGTACACCAGTGTTTTATGTGGAAACTAAAAGCAGGAGAAAACCACATAATTCTTTTTCTTATACATCTTGAAGAATTACATTCATTAGATGAAATATTGGAACAGGGGTAGACTCAGGGGTCAACACTTCAACAATGCATAAACAAAACCCTAACTACCATCCCTTTTGGAAACACCTGTGAAGAAGATGAAGTCCCACCCGAGGTAGAGGCAGGGGGTTTGTAGGACTCAAGTGTCTACAACCTAGCTGGGACACAGATCTGTGATTACAATACTTAACAAAGCACTTAGTTAATCAATATGCATTAGTTCTTAACTTTCATTCACATCACAAATTAAACTCTAAATACATAATAGTGTTGTGATAAATAGATCAAACACTTCTAAGAACTTAGCATAAGTTTAGATCTAACATTCATTCACATCATAAAACATTAATAATTCATATATCTATCTATCATTCATCAAGAACAATGCACTAAGAAAATAAATACATAAACACCATGAACAATATTTCACAAAAAACAATAACATAGAATATATGTGGTTCACCCCAGTGTGGGGCTACATCCACCAACTCTTCTTCTTCTTTATTAGTCTCTCCAATATTCTTACATGCACCTAGCCACAAATCCAACTCCGCAAAGGAAAAGAGATCTGTGTGCACCTCGCCAGACCCTCCTTCCCCAAATCAGATCAACTCACAAAGCCTTACATAGTCTATCTGCAAAGATCCTCTTACATTCATTTGCACAAAGCCTCTAGTCATGCACTAAGTCGATGACCTGTCTAAACCAAGTGATACTACTACTTCAATCGTAGAGCTACTTATTTATCCATTACAAAAAGGGCCTAAACATGGGTAATCCCATGGGACGACATCCCATACCTGTTAAATGAACCCTAAAAGCCCAAAAATCCCGCAAAAAGGGAGAGATCCTGCGATCTCCGCTTTACCTGGGCACTTCGTCTTTGACCAGCTTGTCGAAGTCCAAAAAATGGTCAAACATGACCAACGTTTCCTCAAAACTTGTTCAAGGGCCAAAAGAACTCCAACACTCACCTGTGACTCATCCCAAGTTACTCTAATTTGGGAAATACTACATCTAAGGCCTCAAGCTTATCTCGATTTTCCTCGACTAGCTGCTTCGGCAGAGCCTCATGCTCGGTGAACTCCTGGATTACTTTCTCAGTGACAGTCCCTTCTAGGCATTGTTCTACTATTGTGACTACCTATTCCAACTGTGATCCTTGTCCCTCAATCTCTTCAAAAAGTGTGCAGGATTCATCTTGCACCGACTGGAGTCAGTCGGTCATGTCCATAACATTTCTCTGGATGGCAGTGACCTGTTATTGAACTATGTGCTACTCCTGCGACCTTTTCATATTCTCCATGATTGTAAGTAGATTCAGTTTCTCTTGCACAGTCAATGCATGTTGCTTCACCTCCTGGAGTTGTGCCTCCAATATTCTTAGCTCTGGGTATTCTGCAAGGCACTCATAGGTGTGCGCACTTCGATCACTTAATTGCTTACATTATGCGGTCAATGCCCTGAATATTTCTACTGCGCTCCTGACAGTTTCTTCCCTCTGATCCTGCACTTCTTGTGAAGTTCCCAACATCGCTTGAATTTCTAGCTCTACTACTCTTTCTTGAAGATGTTGAATGGCCTTAATGATCTTCCCCACCTAGCTCTCGGTTGTCTCTTCTTCCATCTGTGCCAAGCCCAACATAGAGTGAAGTGCTCTAGTCACTACCTCTTTGACCACAGTCTTCTCTACAAGAATTTGGTCTTTCTCTTTCTAGATTTTCTCTTTTCCCTCTTCAAACCCAGAGGTCCTCTTTCTCTTTTTACGCAACCTGAAGTTTCTCTAAGGCCTCCTCCTTTTCTTGTTTCAAGGCCTATGTGGCCTACTCCTTCTCTTCCTGGACTCAATGAAGTTGGGTCTCTGTTGCATATGATAATATGCGCAATTGGGTGGGATTATCCCCCAATTATACACTCTCTTTTGAGGATGACACAGTAGACACTACCCGGCTTGATTGGATAGATTGTTGGATGTCTTTTAGTTCCTTCTCAATCTTGTCATACAGTGTTTTTTGTTTGGCTTCATGTCTCTGCAGGATATCCTCTAAGGAATCTTCTACAGTTGTGATGGTGAGTTGGATATCATCCACTGTGAGTTAGTTCTGTGACGAAGGCTTACTAGCTTAGAATTTCTTCCACGCTGAGGGTTTATGCGAAGAACCCTTCCTTTTCTTGGATGTCTCAGCCTCTGTAAGGGGATCCTTTGGTAGTGTCACTTCACCCTCTTCTTTCTTGTATTCTTGGACTTCTTCTTCTCAGTTTACTTCATCGTCTCCACCTCCTATAGGTGAATGAGACGTATTTTCCTCTGATGTGTTGTCTTTTTCCTCACTACCTATGTCCTATACTTCCTTCTTTTTCTTCTTCTTCTTGGCATTGCCTTATCCATCATGTTCGACCTAGGTGACTAATGGGATACCAATGATATCAGGGTCAGAGAGATCTGTATCTTCCATTGGTACAAGGAATTTGGCTACCCATTCCTTGGTTATCTCCTCCATATCTTCCTCATTCAGTTTGTAATTAGACTGCAGCTCCTCCTTGCTTTCATCCCTACGCATGATGATATATATAAAGTGTTGGTCTGCACATAATTTTACTAGTGGCATGAACCTATGGAGTGTATTCGACGTCATTCAAGGGAAGGATTCATTGGCCCACTTCATTTGTTGATAATAGGTGTGGAAGACAACATTTAACTTCCACTACTTTTCCATATCGCTTAAATACCACAAGGTGGTGAACCTCACAGCTAGTGGTTCTAATGGCTTGACTTTTGGGAATGTCGCTCCCTCCGACATTTCCCAAGGGAAAAATGCAATGAGGATCAACAACCAACTAAAGTGAAATTCATAGACTTGGTCCTGCACTTCACGACAGTCATTCTCCAACTCATTCATGAGGTAGCTCACCTTGTTCATCTGCATCCCTTCGACGCACTTCCATGCGAGGTCAACTACAAATCATGTGACTTGCGTAGGGCAGTTCTTTCTGACAAGATTGCCCACTATGCGATAACAATATAGGCGCATTGTGCCATCCTAGATGGACGCTACCTTGTAGCCTCACTTCCCCTTCTCCACATTTCCATACACCTTATTTATGTGCTACTCCAGAAAGTGATCCATAGCCTTCCCTGGGTAGAACTGGTGAGAATTTGGTCTCTGCATGCTCAATCTAGTGATCAGGTGGATCAACACCATATCCACAGTGATGCACCTATATAACCATAAACACCCTCCATAAATACCCTCCAAGATGAGTTTAACACATGTGTTAACCTCCTAATGTCGACCGAAGTGGGGGATCTTCATGACGTTCATGATCGTTGATCTCATAATGTCCTTGATCCATGGATGGGGAACTATCTTGGGCTTCTTCCTAGTCATCTTCATCAGGTATCTATGTGGTGCAAGCATTACATAATTCTTCCTATCACTGAGGTTGAAATCGCTTATATTGAGAGATGGGATCAGTCCCAACTACGGTCTGACTGTATGTATCCCCTTCAAGAGGTACACAATGATGAGTGTGTACTCAAAATCCCACAGGACACTGTCATGACTAACCGCTCCAGCCAAAGGTGGGATGTTGTCAGGTAAGATTGACATGATCTGCTTTGCATTCGCCAGATCTTTGTGGTTCTTGATTCTTTTCTCCATCGCAGTTCGGGATGGCCCAGATCGACATCTAAGAGAGGGGGATGCTTGCAATCTTCCGGTCGATGATGTTTGTACTCCTCCTAAGGTCTATTAATATCTCCTCCATAGACTTCTCTATTGTTCTATGTTCACCCGACAAGCACACTCATGGTCAAATAACTCGGGTAGGAGAACATATACTCAAAGTAATTGAATCAATGGCGAGGTCTAGATAGCAAAACGTAGTATGCAATCACATCTCTATTTAACTCAAATATCTTAGTTTTCAAAAAGTGGTCCCGATGCAACATTCGACAGATTAAATAAGCAATGTTGTAATGGTTTCCTCCAACAGGTCGAAATGCTTCAATCAATATGATTCCATCCGTTATGGCACAGTCTCAATAGTTTCATGGTGATATTTTTGGAAATAACTACGTTTCTAACCATTCCAGAGCATCATTCTAATGGTCAGGATGCCTCCAATGGTCATATATCTTCAACATGGCAAAGTACCATTTTGCATTGACCTACTATCCCAGTGAGGTTCAAATTATGCAAGCCTGCCTTTTGCAAAGTCTTCTATAGAGATTCCTGTAGTTTTTATAATTTTTCTTTTTTCTTAGTGAGATTTCTGGCTTTCTTCCATATGATCTGAGTTTTTGGGTTCATCTTTCCATTCATATTATTTCCTTCCCTTAGCACAGTAACTTCACACTGTTGAGGGTCTTTCAAAGGGTTTGAGTGTAATACCTCTTCTCTTACTATTTCCAGGTTGGATACACTTCTTTCTAGCATGGATAGGTTCTTTAGGCCTTCTTGTGTTGCTTCAACTTCGTCATCTATCTCTCTTTCCTTATTTTTCTTTGAATTGTCCTCCCAGTCTTACATTAGTCATGTTATTTTTCTAGACATGAAGTCCCTTAATTCGTGCTTTTTCTATTATGTATTTGTCTCTTCTTCTTTCCTTTAGATCTGATCTTTCTCAATCCAGGTCTTTCCTAACAAAAGTGCAAAAGGGGCATTGTTTTCAACAAACTTAATGACTTCAAATTCTTCTTCAGTCGATGTTCCATGAGAAATTATAGGTACAATAATAACTTTTCCACATAGGGTTATCATCTTTCCTTTAAACAGTCCTATCCTTCCCAATGAAGAAATTGTAGCAGCCTTTCCCAAAATTTCCCAAGTACTTTCTGGAATAAGATTCACATGTGTTTCCTCGTATAATACACATTCTATGTCTAATTCTCCTATTATTATTTATATATGCTACTTTTCTTTTAAGATCTCTGGTAAACTGACGTCTCTATGATCATTCAGGGTTTCTTTCAGCTATATTAACATAGATTTTGATTTTCTCTGGTTTTATAACATATCCTTAGTTTATTGACCTTCTTAATGGTTTTCTTGTCTCATGTTGATCTTTTCAACTTTAGCAATCATTCTAGGGAAATCCAAAACCTCATGGCCAACAAATTTACAACAAAGACAAACATGACCTATACTAGGTCATTCCTTAGCAACATGTCTTTCTATTTTGTAGTTATAACATAGTGTCAATCTTCCCTTTCTTTTCAACAATCCCCAACCTTTCCTATACTGCATATTGGGATCACAAAGATGGACCTACAATCTGCAAAAATTCTTTCTAGGGTCTTGCATCCACTTGTTAGTCCAAAAATTCTTTCTATGCATAGGAATAAGATATCTTTCACTATCTCTATCAAATCTATTCAAATTAAATCTTCTTTAGTCTAGTTGTGCCCTAGTTTTTAGAATATGAAAAAATCTATCAGGAATACCTAGATCCATACTTTCAAAGAAAAATTTTCCACTTATCTTACCTTTATCGTAGCACAAAGCTTTAATATCTTACCTCTTTTCTTTAGATAAAAATTATCTTTTAGAACAAAGTTTCGCAAGTAAACTAGAATACTGTGCACTATAGAAACAAATCTATGCACATATCTTTCTCTTTTCTTCAATTCCGAGAAAACACAGTTTCTGGTCATAGCAATGGAACCATTTGTTGGCATAGGAGCAGACCCAGGGTTCAATGCTTGAACAATGCACCAACAAAACCCTAACTACCATCCCTTTTAACAACACTTGTGAATCAAATGTAGTCTCACCTAAGGTAGAGGAAGGGGGGATTATAGGACTCAGGTGTCTACAAACTAGCTGTGACACATATATGTTATTACAATACTTAACATAACACTTAGCTAATCGGATGCATTAATTCTTAACTTCTATTCACATCACATATTAAACCCTAAATACAAAAGAATGTTGTGATAAATGGACCAAACACTTATAATCACTTAGCATAAGTTTAGATCTAACATTCATTCACATCTGTTATCACCCTGTAATTTATAGGATCAACTGGTGATTGGAATGCTATCTCTCTAGTGTTTTTTGTTTGTCAAATGATTTTTCATTATGCAAATAATTTGAGAAAAGAAAGAAAAAGAAAAAGAAAAGAAAGAAAAAGAAAAAGAATAAGAAAAGAAAGAAAAAGAAAAAAGAAAAGAAGGAAAAAGAAAAAAAAAAGAGGGCATAAAAGAATTTCAATAAGAGCCCCATGCAATAACAATGACTTGGTCCATACCTTTCAAGCATGGCCAAGTTATTTTAAATTGATGTTGATAGGAATAGTGAATAAGCTTGGCTAAAATGTTTAATCTTAGCCAAGTGATCTAGGTTAGTTAGTGAATAAATCTAGCTAGACTGTCTAATCTTGGTCAGATAGCCCCAGGGTAGAGTAAGTTCTTAGACCTACAGTTTAATCTGGGCTAATTGTCATAGGAAGTTAGGTTAGAACATAGGCTAGTTTTCTTTACTTCAATAAAACTAGCTCAATGATCAATGTTGGACCATGTTTTGAATGCTCGAAAAGTTGCTTACCTAACCCCTTGGTGATGTAAAGATGTAAAATCTTGGGAAAAATCCATGATATGCTCTTATCCTAAATTTTTCAGGGTGCATATGTTTTTTCGCCCACATTTATCCACCACTCATGTATCAACGGCCCAAATGATCATGCCTAGATCTACGGTGGGCAAATCTTTCTAGACCCCCC
>ML811481.1:165030-177275 GCA_009831015.1 Picea engelmannii
TGCACGCATCTAGACGGCCCAAGTTTGGGTGCTTAGATATACGGTCTTTATTGGATTCTAGAACCCCCCATTCGTTATGCCTTTAATGGGGGGGGGGGTTCAGAATGTGTGTTAATGAGCGCACATAGATCTGTGGTCCAAAGGAAAGTGCACAAATCAACGACCCAAGGTATTTTTCGAACCTCCCCGACTGATCTACCTTTAATGGTGGGGGGGGGGGTGTCCAGAATGGAATCTTAATCTGGTGGGCCCCCTATCTATACATGGCATTAATCTACTAGTCCTGAATCCCACCACCTCTCATTGGCTGACATACCACATCACCTCTTGACATCATCATCCACCTTTCCAAAAGAGTCACATCCCATAACTCTGCCGGTCCTTCACCCTCATTCACTTGTGGCAAGTCCCCTCACCATAATTTTTCCCCCAATCGATAACCGCCACATCACCCATCCATATCCCTCAGTCATTGTTACCTACCATCTCACATTCTAAATGACCCATTGGCCATTTATTACTAGATAACTTATCTGTTAACCAACTAACCTGTCCCTCCTGCCCAACGGATATTCGTTTAATCAAAATTACCCTAACTCTTCATTCCTTCACAATTTACCCACTCATCGCACTAGAGAATTTACCCCGTTTTATTCTCCGTTATAGTCAGTCACCCCCATCTATAGTCACCCCCACTAATATTGTTTTATTTGCAGGTATTGTTACATTAATGGTGCCAAAACCAAAACGAATAGAAGGAGAGGTGAATTTGTTTCTCCCACCTCCTGTCGATCTCGACAGGATTCCACTGGCCGACAAAGACTACTTAATCAGAGATACTAAGTGTGATTTCAACTTCATAGACCTTTAATCATGGATTCAAGAAGTCTTCCTGGACTAGAGTGATGAAATTGGACTTTGGGAGTCCAACCTACCCCTACATCTCTTCCCCTAGATTCACCATTTCCTAGAGTTCACCCTTAAGTGCCAAGCCCACTATTTTCTTGAGCAAAAAGCCATTGTATCCTTGTCAAGGGAAGTTCTCTTCCTCATCATGCCAGAAACCATTGACCAAATGATGCAAATATCTTGAGCTGACTCTGCATCACCTTTTAACCTTGAAATCCTTACAGAGTTATACCAGAAGATAACTTTTCCTCAAAGAGCTCAAATATTTGATATTTTTCTTCCACAATCCACTCAACTCCATGCTACAAATCCCCCTTATCCTTCCTCCATGTTCTCAACCAAAGGAAACCAGTTTATCACATCCCTATGCATCTTGTTGGGTTATTATTCAGATCAGTGGGTAGATGAACCCATTCTGGGATTTTTTTCTATTTTCTCCACCAATGAGAAGCCTATTACAAAGTTTGACTTCAACACATTCCTGGAAAACAATATTCACAAGCAATTTGTTAATTTCGCCACAGAAGGCATGTTTCGGTATTCTTCAATACTGGAATATCTGTTCGTTTTCTTCTAAGTAGACAAGTTTTCTTTTTCCATGCAGAAGATGGATGGAGATGGAAGACCCCAAGCAGTAACCGCATGGACTTACCTACTCAAACACAACTCCATGAAATTCAGTTTCAAGCAGTTCATCGATCAATTCTATGACCCAGTGGTGTGTATGTTCAGTGGTAGACCCGAACCCAGGGTTAATCGTGAAGTTCATAGGATCCTACATCTCTCAGATCATACAAAGACTGGTGATTGGTACCTTTACCAAAATCACACTGAGATCAGAGTTTATGGGTGTGAGTTGGCCCCATATAAACTGCCCAAATACTTACCTGTCAGAATTTTTTCTCTGGAATACATAAGGCAGATGATAAACTTGGATGATATTCATTTTGTGTCTTTAAAGAAGAAGCAAAAACTCAGAATCAAAGGGTAGATTGGGTCTTTCATCTGCAACAATCGAGGTGCCAAGGAGGAAGTAGAAAGGTTGCTGAAGGAAATGAAATTCTTTATCAGTTTCACATGGCACTACAATATGTGCGGGATCATTTAAGAGATGAGGATAAAAAACAATAATATACCATATGTCCATGAACCTAGGCTTGAGGTAGAAAATTTTGCAAAATAGATAGGATGGGAACCAAATGCTTTGGTTGAAACAGAACAGCAGGACCTCCCGGTCACTGTGTCACATACAACCACACCACAAGCTCCAAAGGAGAAAATGCCTAGGCAGGATCTGTCACCTCCTTTCACTAAAGTATCATTAGAAGAATTCTGACTGCATACTAAGAGGCCAAAAACTAGTCCAGCTCCTGACCCAGCTAGAGAAAAGGAAATTCCATCCACTATAGTGACAAAGGTTGATCGGTCACTCCTCAAGACAAGCAATGAGCAGATTATAACCATTGTGTTACCAAACAAGACTACAGATACTCCACCAATCAACCAGCCAGGCAAGATAGGACCAAAGCTGAGCATCTTTGAGAAATATGACTTGATCAAGAAAAAGAATCAAACTCTGACCAACAACACATACACCCAATTTTGGAAGCAGATGTTGATTGCACAACATAGGCTGCTATCAGCGTTCAACACGGAGAAGGGCATAATGCACATGGCATTTCCCCAAGCACAGGTGCTAGACCTAAAGGTAATCACCGACTATAAAAGGGAAACCTTTGAATTCCATACCAAAGACGTGCATCCTTCCGATCAAATGGATTTGCATAGGCAAACTGGAGAAATGGTTTTCTTCACGTTGGCACATGCTTCCACTACTGCCTCCAGGTTACAAGTGTCTCTGAACAACGTCCAGACATAGTTGAAGTTGGAGAAGATATCGTATTTTTCCAAGGACAACAAGATCAAGACATTGGAAGAACTGGTCCTCAATATCGGGTACGATCCCTCGAATGTGAAAGTAGTCAAGGAGATGATCAAGAAGAAAAATGCAGACATAGCGTCTCTGAGGAAATAATTGAAGCTTCCACCAATAGTAGACTTGCAAGCAAAGGAAATAGCACAACTGAAGGAGATGGAAGCTGAGACGGAGAAGCTAGTGAAAGATAAAGAGTAGTTGAAACCCATGGATGTAATTCCATTGAGTGTAGTTCCACTCTCAGGAGTGAGCACAGCATCACTAGCAGAAGTGCCATCGGGGAATCCACTGACGTCTCTAGAAAAGACAGTTGAATTGGCCAAATCTATGAAAGAGATGAATCTGTAGGAGACAGAGATTAGCAGGATCAAAAAGGAGATTGAGAACCTTCAGGAATTCAAATATTCTTATCATACCAGCTTTGCCAAGGAAAAACATGTGTCAGACCAGCTCAAACAAGAGTTACAACATCTTTGGAAACAAACAGTGGCAGGTAAAACACTAGCTGAAGTCAAAGAAAGTGTCTGAACAGACATCACCAAGTCTATGAATGAAATATGGCCAATGATATAGATTATGTTTGAGAAAAATGAATTGGTGCAGAGAAGTAAAAAATCCATCAAGAAGATCATATCAGAACTAGGAGAGATGCCCACACAGGCTAATGAAACCATCAAATTCTTGAATTCTAAAACCAGAGAGGAGATGGAAGAGCTGAGAATTGAGGATAGAGCAGAGACCATCCTTGAGGTCAAAAGAGTCTTTACCAAGAGAGGACTGATGCTACAACTAGAAGAAAAGGTTCAGGCCATGGACCTAGGGGTACAAAGGTTTTTCAACAAGATTGAGGCCCTACAGAAGAAAGGTCTTCCTAGTTTGAAGGTGATAAATGACAAATTGATGATGCTCCGAGATTACAAAAAGAGACTAGCCGATGTGGCTAAGGATAGTTCAAAATTTTCATGGATTCAAGGAAGCATCACTGGCAAAGCATTCATAGAGGCACTTCAGTTGGACATCAACATTGAACATGAGATTCGGTATATCTTCATCACCAAGCCTACTTTTTCCAAGTACACAGAGATGGATGAAGTCTACCGAAGGTTACTCAAGGTCAGCATTCCCATTCATCTTCTATGGGAATAACTTTACGACCTGATCGAGTAATCAATGAGATGTCCCAGCCCAATCATTTGTCCAGTTAGATGAGGTCATGTAGAGGCCTCACCAACGATCCACCTAGAAAACAACATGCAGTTGTGACACATCATCAAACAGTTTCCTAGATTTCTGTAATTTGTTAAGCTAGTTAGGCTAAAAATAGATTTACCATGTCCTAATCTTTAATGACAGGATCGTTTGAAATTTTGGGTTATAAATACTTCACTTTTCAAAGTATTGAGAGTTGATCTTTACACCCTGTGAGCTATCAGACTGTAATATTTTTAAAGAGATCTTCCATTAATACAAAGAGGCATTTTTACAGGATTCTTGTGTGTATTCACTGGTGATGTTTTCCTTTGTAAGGTAAATGTTATTCTCGCTTAGTTATCACACTGTTTGCCAAAACTAATCTTTGAAAGTAATGAACATTGCAGGATTTGTATTTGTATACTCTGTTTCTGACTTTAAAAGATTTTAGTGTTTCATCTTCTGATTTTATGATAAAGAAATTCTTAATTGCTTCATTGTTGTAATTGACATTCTCTCCTTTTTCTGTTATTTCTCATTTATGCTACTAAAAGAATCCAACGATTACATTATCTCGTCCTGTGAAAAGTTTCTTTGCTTTCTAGTTTAGATTTTATTTCATGATACAGACCCCATAGCCCAATGGATGTGTAAACTCTCTCAGCCAACCCAACGAAAACTACAACAAACAAAATCAACATATTTTATTTACCTAGCCTAATATTTTAAATTTGAAACATATCTAAATCATACAGAGAGATCCCACTTTGAAGCTAGTAGGGCTGGATCCCAACTTCGAAATGGTTGGATAAAGTTACCTCCTGTAAATTTCTTCTTTTCTAACAACCTCTAGGAAATTTACAGAGCGATAACAACATCATAAAGCACTAAGTTTTCATAGATCTATCTATCATTCATCAAGAATAGTGCAATAAGAAAATAAATACATAAACACCATGAACAATATTTCACAAAGCACAATAACACAAGATATATGTGGTTCACCCCAATGTGGGGCTACGTCCACCAACTCTTCTGCTTCTTTATTAGTCTCTCCAATCTTCTTACATGCACCCAGCCACAGATCCAACTCCATAAAGGATAGGATATCTGCACGCACTTCACCAAATCCTCCTTCCCCAAATTAGATCAAAGCACAAATCCTTACACATTCTATCTACACAAAGCCTCTTACAATCATTTTCACCAAGCTTCTAGTCATGCACTAAGCCAATGACCTCTCTAATCCAAGTGCTACTACTACTTGCATCTCCTAGCTACTTATTTATACATTACAAAAAGGGCCTAAACATGGGTAAACCCATGGGATGACATCCCATACCCATTACTTAAACCCTAAAATCCTGCAAAATGGGAGAGATACCACAATCTCCACTTCGCCTGGGCACTCTGTCTTCGACCAGCCTATCGAAGTCCTGAAAATGGTCAAACATGACCAGTGTTTCCTCAAAACCTAGTCAAGGGCCAACAAGCACCAACTTCCTTTGTTTTCTAGCTACAACTGGAAGGAGGCTCCAATCCCCTTGTTTCTTAGGATACAACCTGAAGGAAGCTACAACTCCCCTATTCTCTGGCTACAACCAGAAGGAGGCTACAACCCCTTATGTTCTTTGGCTACAACCGGAAGGTGTCTACAACCACATGTACTTGTCCCGTCCAACCACCCTGAAGTACAAGTAGAATGATTGAACCATTGTCACACTATTATTGTGAGATATACCACTATAAAACTGTATCAATAAACCTGAACCATGCATCAACCATGCATCAACCTGTTCCTCAACCTGTACCATAAACAAGTGCATCAACCATGCACCAACCTGCACCAAACAACCTATAATCAACTTGTACCATAAATAAGTGCATCCAACCATGTACCAAGTATGTACCAATCATGTGTCAACTACTCATAAACTATGAATCATCAATATGTACCAACAACATCCACTATACACCTCATGTATGTGCCAACTCATCAACTACTTGTCTCAACCATGTACCCAACATGTACCTCAACCAAAATCCCTCATCGATATCATCATCAAAATATGATTTGTAAATATGTAATAGACCTAATGTATATGATCACATATTTGCAAACCTTCCTAAACTTTAACAACAAGACACTAGCATTTTCATCAAAATTTTCTTTAGTCTCACATGACTAGTTTTGGATTAGTCAACAACCCTAACTTTAAATAATCATAACTGTGTACCTATAATGAATAAATATTTGAAAATGATACATAATGTTCTTCAGTGTGTTTTATGCAATTCCTCTAGGTCTCACTACTTGGAACCTCTCATAAAAGGAGTTATAGACAAAATGGCTTACCTTGTTGAATTTTGGCTTATTCTAGAGAGCAATCTTGTAGAGCATGCCTTGCATGGAATATTTGTTGAATCGATATGAAAATGTTACACAAAATACTACAAAATGTACTCTAAAAAAAAAATATGTCTTACTCAATTTGGATCTATTATGAGGAAGTTATGACGTTTTTACCCAAAACACTTGTTTTAGACTAGTTTTAGGACTAGCCACAAACCCTACTTTCCACGAAGTGTAACTTCACAAATGAAATGGCCCACAAGATGAATTTTTTACCATAGATACTTGGATATGTTTCCTCATTGGAATATCAATTTCATGGTCTAAACAATTCTAAAAAAAAAAGTTATTGTGAAAATGGTGAGATGACATGTAAATAACATACCTTAGAAAGCATCAACAAAAGAATTTATCCTCCCTTGAATTGTGGCTTTCATTTCTTCACCTTCACTTTGAAATTCATCTTAGATATCCTTTGGTTACCTCAGTCACCTATAGATATTCAATATTCTCAAGTGTGATTTAAATTGAGAGAGCCTTGCCTCTTATTTATACTCTCCATCTTCTAGGTCACTTATCCCATTTCTAGGTCAATTAACCCATTTCTAGGTCACTTAACCCATTTATAGGCCATTTAACCTATTTTCCTCATTTTTATGGTTAACCACTTTCCATAATTAGAAATTTCTTCATTACTTTATCATTTAAATATTCCTCCTTGACTTTGTCATCTCACTTTATCATTTACATAATCTTCTTTGATTTTGCCACTTCACTTTATTATTTAAATAATCCTTCTTGACTTTGTCACTTTACTTTATCATTTAAATAATAATTTCTTATTTTCAAAATCTTTGACTTCTTTGACCTTTTGGGGCTCCAAGCTAACATATGAGGGTCCTCCAACTTTGTAAGGCCATAAATCTCAAACTGTGAGGACTTATGTGGCGTTCCACATACCACTAGAAATGGAATTACATGTACTGTCCATATAGAATAGCATTACCTTCAAATATACTAAAACACATACCATTATACATGAAACAACCTTGGATCCATTACCCAAACCTTTGTGCTACTAGATTTCACTACCGGGCTTTCTTCAAGCATTGACATCAACGAAAACCAAACTTAATCAACAAGATTCTTGTGTGCAGAATGATATTTACACTTTGTCGCAATACTGTCGACTTGCTTCTGTTGGATAAAAGGTGCTTGGATTGAGGCTACAATGGTGTTCTTCTGTTCATGCTTTGAACTGATTGTGAAGAAGATGAATTTTGTAGTATGAGATACTACCTTGTAGAACTATTTAGGTGTGACAATAGTCAGAATTACCTCTAGTATCCTGTAGAGATGACCCCCCAAAGTAACAATGACACTACGAGGTTGAGACTCATAAATAACATGGCACTTCCACATATATGGTTGGCCCAAGAGAAAATCATAGTCATCCAGGGGGGAAACATCACATAATACCTTTTCCTTGAAGGGTTGGATGTCATATGACAATCGACACTACTAGCTGAAATGAAAATTTTGTCCTTGGAAAAGCCACCCAATGTTGTATGGTTATGGGTATGGTGTTGTCGACAATCCCAACTGTTTGACGACCTCTATTGAGATGAGGTTCTTTTGGCTTCCGCTATCAGAAATAAAATGCAATGGGGTCCCCTTCACTCACATTTGTGAATGAAAAAGGTGCTCCCCCTCTTCAGAATCTGTTGGTTCTTCTGGTTGAATTGTGGTAGTCACGACAATAGCAGTGGGGTCTGCGTCATTGATCTGTCTTCTATCGGTATTTTCATAATCAAATTCTGAATCAGTTTTCATCTCCTTGTCTTTTATCTCAGCCACCAATGATTGTTTTGAGCGACATTCATTGGAGTTGTGTAAGGGTATTTTGTGGAAATCACACCATTTTCCATTGTCCTTCTTCGTCTATTTGTGACCCTTCTTTTCCTATGGCCTGGATTGGTTTTTGGGATGTTGTTTGTTAGGGTCATCTTTATCATACTTTGGTTGTTGCTAATTTGTAGACATGAACAACCATTTTTTATAGTGCTTAAACTTCTTCTTGATTTTAACAACATATCGATAAGTAGAACTGAGTGATGAGATGTCCAGAAAATCCATTTCAGTTTGGATTTATCAATGTAAGGCCCCACAATATTTCAGAACCAAATTTCTTTCAAAGTATTTAATACCCACCTTGGTGTGAAATATATGGATGGAAGGTATTGGTTAAATCTGGAACTTCTTGGCCCCTTTCTTGTCACAGAGTCTCCCATCTCATGTACTGGACCTCATAGTTTTCAACAGGGTAATATTATTCCTTTATCGCATCAACAAAAAAATCCTAAGTGGGCTCAGCCCCATATATTCTATACTCCTCTATGGAAGTTTTCTCCCAATAAGTTTCCCACCAATGTTTGACATGGAGGATATCCTTAAGGAGTGCGAAGGTGATCTTTTCCCTGCCAGAGAAATTATGAACAGAGAAATAACCTTCTAGCAGATTTAACCATTTTTCTAGGGCATCCACATCTATCTGTCCTTCAAATATGGGAATATGAAAATTAAATTATACCTTTAAAGGAGAGGTTCCTAMAAAGTGGCTTATGATGAAGACGTGCATGTTKTTATCGACAGACATTGAAGGATGTGGGAAAAATTCCCTATCATTTCATCCCCTTGTTGCATGAGAGCTTGTTCAAGCAACAGATCAATAGAATCATCTTCTCTGTCATTTATATTATCTTCCACCATGGAGGGTTTCTTGGKCATGTGAGAGAGATTGTCCTCAAGAGAGACAAGATCRAGACCCAACTTTCTATACTCAGACTTCATCKAGGACATGCATTGAAAATGATCAAGAGCAACCTGCTATGATACCACTAATCCAGATTATTTTCAGCACTAAATGAGAGCAAGATATAATAAAGAAATGTATAAAGATATCTTAGATATCCAATAATATAATAGAAATGTATTAGATATGCAACCATAAACACAAAGATACAGTAATACACAATTTTCTATTAATGAGAGAAAATGTACAAAGATTGTAAAAATACAGATTGAAGGATTCACTAGAAGAGATGTGTCTGGTACTCACATTCACAAGAAGATGATTTTACAATGAGGCTCCAAAGGCATTTTTATCATAAATAAAATACAAAAACATAACCCTAGAATATGAAAAGGCAACATTTTTATGGACCCCGTTTTGGGTAGTTTGATGTATCAACTTCCCAGGGGCATAACTTTGGCATACGATCTTTGTTTGTGGCACACGATAGCTAGTTAGAAAGGTATCATTGAGGAGATTTATTTCATGGGTTCAATCAAATACTTTGACTATAATTGAGAATCTCTATCTCGAAAAACCTTCATTTAGGCCCTCAAAATGGCCCTGGAAGTTAAAAACTGCTAAAAATAGTAAATTACCAAAATTGTCAGGAAATTATTTTGATCTAGTTGGAAAAGGTGGGTGGCCATTGATATCCACCTAGATCACAAGTTTATTATTCAGTTGGTGTAAGAATGCATCAACAAAAAAGCTACAAGGAAGCGAGGAAACACGAATATCCACATCTAGAGTTAGTTATATCATTTTATATAGTTGTAAAGTCAAAATTTATTTTTCTATTTTGAGAGCTAGAAGATATCAGGATGTGTTCCCCATAAGGTATTAATTTTTCTTTGAAAATGGAGAAACATATTCAATTCAATTTTTTTTCCAAAATTCTCATTTATGCTATGTGAGGATATCCTATTTCTTAAGGTGCAATGACATAACCCATTGTAATAATTGAGATGGATATTAAGAAGAAACATTGTTATCCTAGTTAAATTAAAGTATTATTTAGGACATTTGAACAATAACGTTTCCTTTTCATGGTAAGGTTCAAGAGATCTATTCCTCTAATGTTAAATAATATAAATATCAATTCCCATTTACTAGTGATCTCTAGAATACTAATTGTGATCGTTAATTTATCAATGGTTAATAATGATGGTTATAGACAACTAGAGTGGGCTTATTAAAAGGGTTTGTTGATTGTTGTAATTCCATTTACTTCAAAGGTATGTCAATTTTGTCCATTATTTATTTAGTATTATTTGGCAATTTTAAAAGAAGTGTAATTCATTTTATAATATGTAGATTTTAGAAACCTATTAATCAAGTCTTTCTTATCAACCTTCCAATCCTTCAACAATGGGCATCCTTAGTTTACTAGCTGATATCTATGCATTTCCAAATTTGAATATGAATCTTAGATTTGATATTGAGTTACACAAGTCCCTTGGTATTTTAAAATAATTTGGATAAGGTTTGACTAAGATCTTGTATTTTTATTTTACTTCACATAGAGACCAAGCTTATGCAGTTTATTTTTCAGGGATTATTTAAAAATCTAGGTGTAGATACAAAAGATGTGAATCCTACTCAACTTCTCAAAGGTCGTGCTAGAGAGGTTGAAGTAAATCCTCATTTTTCCAATAAATATATAGGAGTTTTTCAACAACAAGTTGTAATTGAACATACCATGGGAATGATAGTTCCAATTCTCTAGGTGGAATTAAATCCTAAAGTTTCTACTTCTCATGCTAGTGCTCCTCATCCACATGTATTAGATAGAGTTTGTTGAAGATTGTTTTTTATCTTTTTTCATTTTTATTTATTTTAAGTATATATTGATCAAACTTAGATATTTTCAATTGGTTATTTCATTTTACTGGTGCCAGGCATATTTCATCAAGTACAGTATGAGAGGAAGAAAAACTTATCGCATTGGACATGCCTAAGCATGTGCGAACTAGTATGGGATTTCCACATGCTACTCCATATCAATATAAATTTTCTATTAGTCAGGTTGGGTCCAACAATTAATACTCCTTTATAAATAGATTTATTTTGAATACAAACTAAGTTGGCCTCTATATTGGTTTTTTGACTTGATGGAACTCTTTCTATTGGTTTTCCATATTTTCATTTCATTCCCTAATATCGGTTCCTATGTTTTCGTTAATCCAAAGCTTACTACTCTTGGCCAACAATTACCATTACAAAGGTATGAATTTAAACCTATGTCAGTGATTCATTCCATGATCTCTCATTTCTTATTATGAAGTAAAACATCAAAGTAATATCATTGACAAATTTTTCATCCAAGAACTGTTTCTAAGAATGGTAACCTATATCGATAGTTGTTATTCCAGAATCATGATTGTGGTTTTGAGAGTCAGTACAAAAACATAGACACAAAGAGGGTATTTAATTTTCTTTTTTTATCACCTTTGGCAACAAGAGAAGTTGGATGCCCTCCTAGAGACATGCAGTGGAATTGTAAACCTTTTTTATGTTTTCTTGCAAATGATTCATTTTATTATGATGCAAAAAACATGCCCTTCCCCAAACTAGGAGTAATATGATTAAGTGTAGCGAGATTAAAACACTCAAGGAATAGCCTTTCAGCTACAATGTAATGGATGGGGCTGTATGCCACATAGGGTGGGGTATCTATTCCATCAATGTTGTATAGTACATGCACTTGGCCCAATCAATTGAATTATCCTAATTGCATAGCTTAGATGGCCCATGAGGGGAAAAACATATCTCTTGGAATTTGAAATTTGGTGGGGGGATTATAACTGTCCCTGCTTAACCATCAAACCAAGAACCCAATGAAAAATCTTGGAAATTTTCCTACAGGTCATTTAAAAATCTAAACTTCAATTTTTCATATAATTATCATTATTAGTGAAATTGCAGTGAGTCACAAAGATAAAAAAATGAAAATTGTTGAAAAAATATTGATGTCAACTCTAGGGAAGGCCAACCATATCAAT
>ML811482.1:20909-33077 GCA_009831015.1 Picea engelmannii
GGTATTTCACGATAGGTCAAAACATATTGACATGAAGTACCACTACATCGAAGACTTGGTCCAGAGAAAAATTGTAAAGTTACAATACATAGCCACGAGCGAGCAGGTTGCTGATATCTTGACCAAGCCTCTGACCTCGAGAGAGTTTGTGCAGCTGAGAGGCAAGCTTGGTGTGGCTGAGAATGACTCCCTCGCTGTGAGGGAGTGTTAAATTTGGCAACATCAACAGTCATTCTCCAATGAGAGGCCATATGGGCCAACTTGAGGCTAGCCAGGGAGATTTGGTGAATCAACCAGTCTTGTGAGGTATTGACAAAAGCTAGGGGCAATGTACAACCTCTGTGAGAAACAAACCAAAAGTCAGGATGAACGAGATGTTATGCTAGTCTAATGCAAAAGTCAGGGGGAACGTACAACCTCTGTGATCATAGACAATCTAGTGCAAAAGTCAGGGGGAACGTACAACCTCTGTGAGCATAGACAGACCAGTGCAAAAGTTAGGGGGAACATACAACCTCTGTAAGCCTAGTCAAGCCTTGTGAGCCATGAGATAAAGTCAAGGCATCTAGTAAAAGTTAGGTTGAATATAAAATCCCTGTGAGCTAGAAACAAATGATATTCCTAATATTGAAAAGGATATAAATGTATTGATCTAGTGCGTTGGCACGTGTAACATTATCCACCATGAAGAGAAATTCGAATTGCCTTGTAAAGAGTCGAGTTGTAGAAGTCAAAGTTGCATGTCTAAGTCAAGGACAATGTTGTCAAGTTGTTGCATGTTGCATGTCGCATGCATGACATGCATTGTATCCATGTCTAGTTGCATGTTGACATGTGCATGCCAAGTTAGTACGCATGCATGCCAAGTCAAGGGTGAGTTGTAACTGAAGTCTCAAGTCTAGTTCTATTTTCGAACTAAAGTGTGAAGCTGAGTTATGTCAAGCATGCCTTCTTACCTCTAATTAGAGTCCTCTCCTCTTCTCCTATGCATTCCTTTATAAGCAAAGGTTGACCCCCTCTCTTACACACAATTGCTATGTAGTGTAAAGGTGAAGCTATAGAGGCTACTAAACAGAGGGACATATCAGTCCTATAGAGGCTGCTAAACAGAGGTGTATATCGGTCCTAGAGAGGCAGCATTACATAGGCACATATCAGACCTATAGAGGCAACATTACAACTGCTAAACATAGGCGCATATCAGACCTATAGAGGCAACAGTTCAAGTGCTAAACAGAGGCGCATATCAGTCCTATAAAGGCAGCTGCTCCAGTGCTAATTAGAGGCACGTATCAGTGAAATAGAGGCAACACCAACAACCCATATCAAAGCTGATATATCAGTTCTTAAGAGGCAGCGTATCTCAGTCTTTGAATACAACTCGAATTCTTCTTCAGTGCTGGTCTGTAACAACAGTTTAGATATCAGCAAGGTCTCTTATGTTCTCAGTCAGATCAGAGTATTCATGGTGGATATTTATAAGTGATCTTACATTATTAATGCAATAAAGGAATATCGTTTGCTAGGGTTTTTCTCCCTATACAGGGTTTCCCTAGGGTATATGTGTTGTTGATGTGCATGCTTACGTATCTACATGATTATTACTATTCAATTATGATTCTATATTGTTGAAATGTATTAAGCTGGAATCAAAGTATTGAAGAAAATAAAGAAATAATCCGCATAAGAAATCAAGCTCATAATTTAACATCCAGCTGTAGCTGCTGCTCCCATACTTGCACACCTCTAGCTGCAACTGCATTCTTCTAGACTTGCGCACTTGCTAAGTGAGTGTGTACAAATGAACTAGGAAACTGCCTATTTATACTAAACTGTTCAGTTAACTGGGGCCGACTTCTCTTCCTGGATGTGTCTATTACTTTAATATTATTTCTCTTGAGGTTGACTTCTATCCTAGGGTTTTCTAACATCTGTTTAATGGTTCACTTACTTCCGGTATATTCTATTCTAAGTCAAAGGTTACACATGGAGGTTAATACCTCCCGTAGCTACCAAAACATCAACACTCCCTCTTAGATAGGGAGGTATTAACTAAGATGTTCTTCATGTAGTGGTCTCAAACACATCCATCCATCTCACATGGCATGGGAAAGACTCACATGGTCTTACAGACCAATCTACAAGTAGCATCACCATAGCCACACATGCTATCTCATGATCAAACAGATCATGCCTCAAGTAATATGGCCACACGGCCATCTCATGATCAAACAGATCATGTAACAAGTAGCATAGCCACACATGCTATCTCATGATCAAACAGATCGTGTCACAAGTATCACCATCATAGCCGCACAGGCTCTGGAATATGCAATTGAGCCAGTTTACACATAACTGTGCTACTACATAATCCAAGCAGAGTTTGGGCAACTGCAACTTGCCAACTCATACAAAATCTGGCATCTAGTTCATAAAGAACTAGTAACTCGTCAACTCACACAAAATCTATCATCTAGTTCATAAAGAACTAGTAACTCGCCAACCCACACAAAATCTGGCATCTAGTTCATAAAGAACTAGTAACTCGCTAGCTCACACAGAATTTGGCATCTAGTTCATAAAGAACTAGTAACCTCTGGTTGGCACACCAGACAAACGGTCCACAGTGACCAAGAATCTAATCACAAGGATTAGGTGATGTAGTGCGCACACACTACCTATCTAGCCCAAGGCTAGGAAACACCTCCAACCACACAGGTTGGCCCACCAGCTTGAAAAGTTGGGTAACTAACCAGCCCTGAAGGCATGGTATCTGCTGACCTTGTGCGAGGTCATGCTAATTGGTGCCACAGTTTGCAACGTGCTTCCTAGACTATTTCACTGGAGTAGCACTCTGCGTGCCAGACTTTTTCATTGGAGTAGCAGTAACTAGACGTACCATACTATTTCATTGGAGTAGCCCTCTTCGTACCAGACTTTTTTACTAGAGTAGCAGTAACTCGACGTACCAAACTATTTCATTGGAGTAGCCCTCTGCTTACCAGACTTTTCATTGGAGAAGTTGTAACTCGACATACCAGACATTTCACTGGAGTAGCCCTCTGCGTACCAGAATTTTTCACTGGAGTAGCAGTAACTCGGTATACCAGACTATTTCATTGGAGTATCCCTCTGCGTACCAAACTTTTTCACTGTAGTAGCAGTAACTTGACGTACCAGACTATTTCATTGGAGTAACCGTACACATCACCTTGGCTGGTGCCATAGTCATTGCCCGATCATGAACCACCTGCTGTCCCCTCTATGCCACATTGCTACCTGGAGTCGCATCTGTAATCCATCACACTTCCGCAACACTTCCCGCTACCTGGGGAACACAACACTTCCCGCTGCGTGGGGAACACCTCCTGCTATCTAGGGAATACAACACTTCCCACTACCTAGGGAAGTCCTTTTGACCCATTCCAAGCTTGTCCCTGAAGTACTCAAACTTCACCCTTGATAGAGGCTTGGTCAACACATTTTCTATTTGCTCATCTGTAGCGACATACTGGAGCTTCACTGTACCCTTCTGCACCAAATCTTTTATATAATGGTACCTGATCTCGATATGCTTAGACTTGCCATGAATCACCAGGTTCTCTGTTAACTTCACACAACACTGGTTGTCGCACTGGATACAAGTCGCCTCTAACTCGAGATCAAACAATCTTGTAAGTAGCTTCCGAAGCCACACTGCCTCGCTGCTAGCTGAACACGCTGCTATATACTCTGCCTCGGTCGTACTGAGTGCCACACTTGTCTGCTTCATGCTAAACCATGAGATCATAGTTGATCCCAAACTGAAGCAACATCCAGATGTACTCTTCCGATCTGCAACACTGCCGACCCAATCTGAATCAGTAAATCCTTGTAGGCTTATCTCACGATCTAAAGCATATCTGAGTCCATAATCAGTTGTACCCTTCAGGTACCTCATCACATGTTTTTCTTTAATCAAGTGAACACCTCTCGACTCAACCATATGCTGACTCAATATGTTCACCGCAAAACATATATTTGGTCTCGTGTTCGTTAAGTACATCAATGAACCAATCATCGGTCTGTACATGGTGGAATCCATTGTCTCTAAAGATCTATTACTCAATAACTTCAGATTTGTCACCATCGGTGTAGGCATGGATTTACAGTCAATCATTTTGAATTTCTTCAGAATCTCTACAACATATATTCCTTGGCACAAGAAAATCTCATCAGGTTTCTGCCACACTTCTAGATCCAAGAAATAATGCATCATACCCAGGTCTTTTGTCTCGAATTCTGTAGCAAGCTTACTCTTACTTTTAGTGATGAGCTTCTTGTCTCTTGTTAGAAACATGTCATCCACATATAATAGTAATATCACTGGTCCACCATGCGCAACCTTGTAGTAAAGGTTGGAATCTGCTTTACTCTAAGCTCATCAGGAAGCTGTCTGATCTGGCATATCATGCCCTGGGTGCTTGCTTAGGCCCATACAAAGCTTTCTTCAATCTGCAGACATGAGACTCTTTCTCATGTATCTTGTGGCTACTTTTTGTATACTTCTTCTGACTACTGGGGCAAGTGTCTCGTCATAATCTTCTCCCTCTTGCTGGGAGAATCCTCTGGCCACAAGTCAGGCTTTGTACATCTCTATGCTGCCATCAACAACATGTTTGATCTTGTAGATCAATTTGGAAATCACCACTGACTTCCCTTCTAGTATCAAGTCAAAAGATCCATATCTCAGTCCTTTTGACTGGCTTTCTCCTCTGTCATTGTAGCAAAGTCTCTTGAAGTAAGGGAATCCTCCAGGAGATCTCACATCTTCTAGAAGTCTCTAAAGCTACAATCTAGCCTCCTTAACTCATAGCACTTGTCTGTTAGTCCTGGAAGACGTCTCTCTCTTCCATCTGAATCTGAGGAGAAATACTTTCTAAATGAAAGTCTCTAAGCCACTAACTCTCTCTGAGATCAGGTTCACTCTGAGTCTCCATGCTCCCACTGAAGCTTGACTCCCTCTGAGTCTATATAATCTTTGGAGCCATTTTCTTCCTCAGTGTGTGAAGATTTCTTCTGAAGTCTCCTATGAATGGTCCTGGGGAGGCTGGTCCTCCCTACTGGATCGTGAGGGCTGACTCCCTCTGAACTCGAGCTCTTTCTAAGTTGGTACTTGGTGTGGCTGCCTGCCTCACCATTGGTGGAGCCATATGCTTCTCATGATATGGCTTATCAATGCTATATGTCTTTGCATCCTCCAAAGTGTCACAGGACGATGCTGGTCTCTTTCTGGTTACTGCAATGATTCTGGATAGGCCCTTCTGGCTCTACTAACTCTTCCTGATGATATGAAGAGTGATCAACCACACTAGAGGGATTTGTTCGGTCATCTTTGGTGCCTTTTGCTCCTTACAATCAATTTCGATATGAGATACTTCGTATCTCGCAAAAGTACCCTTCATCCTCTTTTTATTCGGTACATGGATGTATGTGGTCGAGTATACAACTTCTTATATGGGTAATCTGCTCCATGTCTCAAACTAGAGACCATCTAATATGTTTCCTCCTGCAACCGTTACTATAGCTTCCCTCAAAGTTATCACCTGTGACTTGCCCGGAACAAGACCAACAACAAGAGAAAACAATAGACAAGATTAATACTCTTATAATATTAGTAAAAACAATAACGAGAACAATCATCATAGTAGCTCCTTCTCAGGGCTATCACTTGTGACCTGCGTGGAACAAGAGCCAAAATAAGAATGCAATAAAAAGAAATAGGAACAACACTCTTCTAGTGTTGTGACCGATCATTCCTTCACAGTAACCTGCCCGAAACAACAATATCTCCATGGTAACCTCCATTGGATTTACAAGATAACCTGCCTGAGACAAGAGGACAAGAGCAAAAGCATATCCAATATAATAGCATTTTCATAAGAACATATCTATGTTAGCAAGAATAAAAGACGATTCAATGGTAATCAACATATCATTACCAAGGTGACCTGCCTAGAAGCAGAACAAGAAGTATCTCCTAGAGGAGATGCTAGTTCATCTTCGAACAAGTATAATAAGCATTTATATCAATAGTACTCACATGCTACCAAGTATTCATTGTATCTAGTAGTAATAGAACCTTTCAAGGATTGCTGTCACAACTATAGTGTTTACTTGTAATGTAGCAATTATCAAACTTGATATGTGCAAATTGGAAACTTATCAATTTAATCAATCAAACGTGCAACCTCGAGTCTTATCTTCAAGAATGAGTGTTGTTGCTTTTCTTCCGAGTCTCCTTTACTCAAGATGACAAGTATTCTCTCCAACCTGTCCCTTGTACTAAGACAATATGCTTTCTTGACATAAAACCGAGTTAGGGAGTATAAGTAAACTCGAAAATCTCAACCTTAATCAACCTAATACTTTGACTAGAGTCATCTTATAACTTTAACTTTGACCAAAGGTTAGTTTGATAGTCATAACTTCAATAGATCAAAAATACAACTAGATGTTCATAAGATCACAATAATACCATAACAACTAGAGGCATATCAAAACAATCAAACCTGGAGTGCGTTGTTCCTTTGAATGTGATGGATTTGAGATCCCTCTGGATCTACAATTATTGCTTGGACCAAAAGATCCCTTCTCCTGCAAACACCCTTAAGGTAGTGATACAGTTTAAACATATACATGTACATACCTCTGGAAGTAGCAACAATCAATGATGAACCCAAAAATTTCAAAGTGCTCCAACTTGCAATTTGAAGGTAGCTGGAGATGCGCTAGAGTAGGGCGCACTAGGATAACTAAAAGTTAGGCCCAACACTTCACATAAACTTTCACTGCAAATGGCACGAAGGAACTGACACAAAGGAACTGGCACTGCAACTGGAACTGGTACTGCAACTACAATTGGCACTATAGATCGAGGGTTTTATGAGGAAACCCTAATTTTCAACTTCAGAAATTTGTAGATTTATTCTAGGGAAAAGATGCGCCCTTCTTAGGTGATCTTGATAGTGGGTTTAGTAAGTGCTCAACGAGCTTGACAATGGGGGAAACTGGTTAAAATTTTTGTATGCTCGTTTAACCATAGACAATGTCACATTATTGTCACCCAACCATAGGCATTCACATATGCCACTCCCGAGCACACTAACCTTAACTTAGAATAATTTCGGCAAGCCTCCTCTAGAACCAACAGATAAACCCTAGCCACAACTGCTGTAGCAACAACACAATAACCATACAAGAAGAGCGTACCTTTTCTCCAAGAGAAGCGCACAAGAAAAATACTCACGACTGCTACACTACTCCTCCAGACTTGCGCCCCTTCCAGCTGTAGCTATTGCTCCCAGACTTGCGCACCTCTCGCTGCAATTGCAGTCTTCTAGATTTGCGCACTTGTTAAGTGAGTGTGCACAAATTAACTAGGCAATTGCCTATTTATACTAAACTATCCAGTTAAGTAGGGCCAACTTCTTTTTTTGGATGTGTCTATTACTTTAATATTATTTCTCTTGAGGCCGACTTCTCTCCTAGGGTTTTCTAACATCTGTTTAATGGTTCACTTGCTTCCGAAATCTTCTATTCTAAGTCAAAGATTACACATGGAGGTTAATACCTCTCGTAGCTACCAAAACATCAACACTCCTACTCCTTTAATGGGATATTGATAGTCATCACCAAGCTTCACCTTGTGAGGTGAATCTTTCTGAATTAATTATGAGAAAGAATCCTTGTAACCTGTCACGTGCTTAGAAGCACCATTATCAATAAGCCACGTGTCACTTCCATGAGTAACTATTCCTGTAAGAGATGATCTTAAAACATATTCTTTGCTTGAATCATCTTCTTTGGCTCTCTTCTGATCAAGTTCATCGTCTTCTGCGGCATGAGCATGATGTCTTTTATACTTTACTTTTCTAATATGATCTTTTGAGTGGGGACAATTTATTGCAGTGTGTCCCATCTTCTAGCAGATGTAGCATCTGTAATTTGAGTAATCCTTTTGAAACTTTCGTGTCTTATGTGACCCTTGAGACTTCTTGTGCGAGTGAAACTCTTTCTTGCTCTTTCCTTTTCTTGCATGTGCTGCTAGAGCTTGATTTTCCTCATCGCCTAGTTTCTCTTCTCTTGCTGCCAATCTAACTTCTTCCTGAGTGCAATCCTCCCATAGTCTGCTAAATTTTGTTATCTTTCTTCTTGAACAGATTCCCTAAATGAATGATCCCAAGATCTTGGGAGACCATTCAATGTAGTCATCACTAGTTCAACTTCTTCAACTGTGTCTCCAATGGCCTCAAGTTGTTCTCTGATTTGAGACACCCTTGTGAAGTAGGATTGAATGGTTTCTGAACTCTGCATCTTCACACTCTTGAGTTGTGTCCTCAACGTCATCTTCCGGTTGATATTCTTGCCTTCATATAATCGGGATAGGGCATCAAAATTTTTCTTGGGAGTGGTTCATGATGAGACACGAGGGATCAAATGATTCTTGATAGAATCAATAATCATTCTCTTTGCCTTGACCAGATTCTTCTTGTACTTTGCCTTGGCCACATCTTCCTCTGGTTCTGGAACTTCTTCTTTGACGAAATCTTCTAGATCATTCTCTTCTAGACTAAGCATTACTCTATACTTCCATGCTCGGAAGTTATCAACACCCTCAAGCTTAGTGTTGGAAGTCATCTTGCCCTTGGATGAAAAATACAATAAGAAAACAAAAACTTTTCAAAGAAAGGTTTTGAACTTACCAGAGAGTGTGCTAAGGTAAGTTGATCTGCTCCAATTTTAGTCTGCAACTTCCTAGATGTCTTGATCTAGGGTTTCATGAGGAAACCCTATTTTTTCAACTTCAGAATTTTGGAATTCTGATCTAGGGAATAGATGCGCCCTCCTTAGGAAAACTCCTTGATGGCTTTATCTTGACCAACGTCCTTCACAAAGAGGGTGATGTCATCACCTAGGGTTTTATGCAGAAACCCTAATTTTCAGAAACTGTGAAAATTGCAAAATTGGTCCAGGGAAAAGATGCGCTAGGGTTAGGAGAGTCTTCCTATGATCTTGTTTTCCCCAACGAGTTCTTCTAGACTGTGAAAATGGCTTCTTTCAGGCCTGCTCTGATACGATGTTAAAATTTCGCTTAACTAGTTAAGTGTATTCAATATTCTTTAACTTTAAACTATTAGAATAATAACTGCATGCATAAAGATCACTGAAAGAAAGACATCCACAATATACACAAGATTTATCTTGGGAAACCCTCTTGGGGGAGAAAACCCAACAAAGCTTCTTCAATATAGATTCGTCAACAAGTACAATGTCTCTCTCCAAGAGAGATCTCACAAAACAAAATATAACCAGAAGATAAACTAGAAACCCTAACCAGAATAGGGTAGCGCACTACTAGACCAAGATAGGCCTCCAAGAGATAACCAAAACCCTTCACCAAAACAACCTTATTCTATAGCTGCGTCTCCTTCTAAGACTCTCACACCTTTCCTTGAGAGAGAGCGAACTTGTGTTGTGTGTTCTTCAAATGAGGCGCCTAGCCTCTTATAAATACAAGTTGAGTCACCTTGTAATTAGGTCAGGGCCGACTTGTACAATTGACACTTTCTAATTTACATTTGACTTTTACAAAGGCACAATAGGGATGACTTTACAAATACAACATAATATTATTCTTTAGGGTTTTGACTTTGTTTAATACAATATAGATACAATAAGAATATCCTCTGAAGCTACTCAAACTTCAACATTAAGGAGGCTGCCTACCTTTTTTTCTCCTTATTTATCTCCCTCACCCACCAAATCCCTCATTTCTCTCCCTAAATTCGCTCCCCCTTTCCCCCTTTCCTGTCCATGATTCCCTCACTCAAGGGGGTGCACCATCCTCATGAGGCGGTGCACACCTTTTTCCTCTCACCTAACCCAAGCCCCCTCGCCCCCCCCTACCTTATCTACCTCACCCACCTCACCTACATCCTATTTTCTCTCCCTAACTCCCACTCTCCCTAGATTCTTTCCCCCTGGGCCCTCACACTCCACTATCTCCTCATTCAAGGGGAGCACCCCACCTTCCCTCACCTAACCCAAGGTGCCCTCCTCCTCATTTATACTCTATATATATACTTGGTCTTCATTGTCAAAAGAGGGATCATCTACGTTGGGATCTCTAGACTTCAGATTTCTCTCTTCTCTTCTCTCTCTTCTAGCTTCTGTCTTGTATACAGGGATCACTACTACACCTTTTTGGTACCTGTTTCCTTGGCGCAATCAGCCTCTTTACACTTGCAGAAATAAAGTCTTGATGTGCTTGTATCGGGATTTCTTGTCTTGTTGGTGTCTTTGGTTGTGAGCTGTATTATTTCAGAAGTTAATTAGCATATCATTTGGGTATTAATCTGCTGTTTGGTATCGCTTTCTACATATTTTACTTACTGATTTTGAGCTAACGATTGCAGGGATTCCTCCACAATTCATAAAAATTATATTTTAAAAACCTTTGGCTGCCTAAACTCAGCCATAAACTTCCTTGTTTGCTGCTGTTATATTGTGTTGTTTTGCAGATTTTACAGGTGGTGGACAACAAGCAAGAACCTTTGGGACACCCCCCTGTGGTTGGCATGCACCAGCCTGAGTGGAGATGATTCTGTCAGTGACATATTGAGGGCAGCTTTCCTATACTTAACACTTTTTCTGTGCAGATTTCTTCCTTTTTCAGATCTGATTTAAAGTGCAGAAAATAGTGCTAACAAGTTGCTTTGTGCTCCTGCCCTGATTGTCACTTTCAGTCAACTGGCAGAGAAGAAATTCTCTGAAAGAAGGGGAAAAGTGACTGAAATTGCAGTTTAATATATAAATTGGTGCAATCCGATCTGTAATTGCGAGTCAAACTTGGTCAACCTGAATCAAACTTAGTCCGATTTGGAAAAAAATATTTGGCTGCCGATCCGATCCAGAATCATAATTTTCTGATTAGCTTGTGATTTCTGTTACTTTGGTTTCCAGTTTGCAAATAACAAAGGATCTGATTGGGATCTGTTTTTGGCCTACTAGAAACATCAAGTCTGCAGATCCTCTAAAAATCCCATTTATAAAAGAAAATAAAAACCAAAAATAAAAAATGAAAAAACAAGCAAAGTGTGGGGCCCTAAAACCCTAATTTTTT
Source organism: Picea engelmannii (assembly GCA_009831015.1). NCBI lineage: Eukaryota > Viridiplantae > Streptophyta > Pinopsida > Pinales > Pinaceae > Picea > Picea engelmannii. Next base: position 32,074 of record ML811482.1, read on the forward strand.
CCTATAAAATAAGCCCTTCCCCTTTCTACAACATAAATTTGAGTTTTCATAACACTGCATTTTTGAGTTTATGAGAACAATATGGAACAAAATATACTTGGAGATGAATTTTCTATGTTTTAGGTTCATGTTTTTTTTGATGGTCACACACACACAAACATTCATTTATTTATAATCTTTGTGTTGTTTCTCCATATCTGGTTGTGACTTTTCAAAAAATTTGGTGGATCTGTATTCGGATACATATTTATTTCTATGCAACATAGAATTCAAGTTTATGTAAAGGCAACTGTAGCTTTCACCCCATCCACCAATAAACTTGACATTGGTTTCCCTCCTTACAGTGCCCTTATGTCTCATTGTCTTTACTCGCCCTTCTCCTAACTTAACAGTACTGTTTTTAATCTCTCCCTCGGATCTAATATGCCCCTCGAGAGTTTGATGTTTCCCTTTCCTTCTACAGTTGGTACCCATGTTTCTCATATTCAATTGCCTCTAAGTTCCACTATCGTGAATCGTGATATTGGTGAGCATGATAGATTGCTTCCATATAACTACTATCCATCAATGCCATATTATCAATATTCTTTTTTACTAACTCCACTAGATTTTCCCATTCTTTATTTCTCGTTGGTTCAAAATCTAATGCTCTGACACACTTGGTACTTCAATAGATAAATTGGTGAGCTTATCAAGTGCCTTATTCCTCGATCTGCAAAAGGTAAATCTCTTCAAAGGATTTAGTCAATTTTGTTTATTTTTTCAACCTTGGGTTTTCAACTTAAACTGTCTAGCCTCCTTGATTTATTGTCTATCATTCAATCAATGAATTTGAAGTCACCTTCCATCTCCAGCTCTAAGAAGGTTTTTATTATTCCTAACCTAACTCTTGTCAAGAGGTGTTTGACCTTTGCTAAGTTATTTGAACATTGATCCAAGTTAGCAAGATAATAAAACTGGCCCTCCCCTTGGATTCCTAATCAACCCTCCTTATTTTACTATAA
>ML811482.1:47067-59863 GCA_009831015.1 Picea engelmannii
GACCATTTTTCGAACTGGAAAATGACTGTCCGTTAGAAATCTCGAACCACTTTCCAGACTGGAAAGGAATTGCCCAACCTGGACCATTTTCCGAACTGGAAAATGACTCCATAAATCAATAACATATAAGTGCTCTCTCCCAACCTGGGAGTAATCACTTCCTTTTTCAATAAGGAAGTCGTCTCCATGAGCCCCAGCTTGTCCCTTAAGTACGCAAACTTTTCATCTTGGACAGAGGCTTTACCATAATATCTTCTATCTGCTCATCTATGGAGATATACTGGAGAACCACTTCCCTCTCTAGACTCTATTATGGAGAAAATAATACTCTATCTCAATGCGCTTCGACCTGTCATGGAACACTAGGTTCTCTAAAAGCTTCACACAACTCTGATCATTACAATATATCACGGTCAAGTCCAACACCTGATCAGACAGTCCAGAAACCAACTTACAGAGCCACACTGCTTCTGTACAAGCATCACAAGCTGCAATATACTCTGCTTCTGCAGTGATGAGTGCATCAAACTTCTGTTTCCTGCTAGCCCATGACATCGTGGCAAAGCTCAAACTGAAACATATCCAAGTAGCACTTCTTCTGTCGTCTGCACTCCCTGCTCAATCTAAATCGATAAATCCATGCAGATATATATCATAACTCAAATGTCCCATGAAAACATTTCAAGTCATGCTTTGCAATTTTTCAATTCTCATGGCTAGGTTCCACCTGGAACTATTTTCACAGCAAAGCAAATATCCGGTTGAGTATTCTCCAAATACATTAACGAGCCATTCAATTGTCAATATAGGGATGGGTCTATTGGATTAGAGTCTCTTGATTTCTTTAGATTTGTCATCATTGGAGTTTTCCATGGATTTGCAATCTATCATCCCGGACTACTGAGGAACCATTCTGATACACTTTCTTTGTCATAGGAAGTGTTCGCCACGCTTCTGCTGTACATGAGATGGTCTGCATCAAGTTACTTGAATCCATAAAAGGTCTTCTTCCATCTACATACATGGGTCTCTTTCTGGTATACCTCAAAACCTTGAGATTGCTCTACATAAGTTTTTTCCTCAATTGCTCTATTGGGAAGAACAGTCTTTTACATCCAACTGATGTAAACTTCAATCCATGGATACTGCAAGAGATATAATAGATCAGATAGAGGTATATCTAGTTCACTGGAACAAGCTGTCGTCATAGTCTTCTCCCTCCTTTTGGAAGAACCTCTAGTTCCGAATCTTGCAATGCTTCCATTCATAAGTCTTTTTCACAATTTCTTTTATACACTGTTCTTCATCACAACTTCCATTCCTTCTGCTTGACTGCTTCTACTGGGTTCAAACCATGCTGGTAGTCTTTTGATTCTCGGTATAATAACTGGTTGTTCTGGATTTTCTTTCTTTCTTGGAATCTTCATGTTCTTCCTCATGTTCCTCTTTAACTTTGGGGTCCATGGAGTCTTCTATAGATTCCATGCCCTTCCTCAAGATTCCAACTTCTTCCTTTCATCATAGGAACATAGATGTAGATGGACAACCAAGGATACTTAAGGCTTCTTTTCGAAGAAGACTTCTTCTAGAGTCAAACTGAACACGTGCTGCTACTTTCAATGGGGAACATGGACAGATACTTTATAATCTTCATGTATTCTTCAATGGATCATATCATTTAGGATTAGCTCCCTTCTAATCCTGGCTTCATGCATGAATGCATGCTCTTCTTTTGGAATTCTGCAATCAACTCCCTCCTTCTAAGAGAGTCCATGCTTTTGTCTGCATCCTTATTGCTTTCTGCAAAGTGTCACAAATCTTATTCTAGTTTCCTCTTGATTACTGACTTCTTTCTGGTTTGACTCCTTTTGGGTCTCTTCAAGCTTGATTATGATTTCGGCCTATCTGGCAGTTGTTACTTATATAATAGATTCCTTAGGAATTTGTCACCAAAGATTGTCAACATACTTCATCTTTTTCATATACATTACTTGACTTGTAGTCATCGTAATAACAATCCTTATCTTGTTATTCTTCCATAGGTATTGTTTCATTGACCATCTTATCTTCAAAGAAATAGATAATAATAATAATAATAATCTATTTTTTAAGGTCACGACCAAGCCACACCAAATTGGTGTATGAGACCCCTTTGTTTTTGGGACAAGGGACCCCCTCCGCCCAACGATTTAACTGGTAAAGTCTACGAAGGTATACATACCCTACCCCCCTTTGGATTTGAACTTGTGACCTCTCAGGAGGAACACATGATATGTACAAGAACTATGTAAACATGGTATGTACAAGAACTATGTTATAGAAGAATATTGTTACCTTGACTAGAAGAAGAAGTTTGCTTTATCTTGCTTAACTTTCTTTGAGGGTTCCTTTTCTTCGGCAACTGTTGCTTCGTGTGTTTCTTGTTAGAATTAGGGAAAAAATGAAAAACAAAAGATTTTAATTTTTTTTTGTTTACTAGATCAACATATAGAAGAAGAGATATAAACAGATCTGGAAACAAACAAGATTTATAAGTACAAAAATAAACTTATAGCTTACCTTCTGATCAATGATAGGATGTACCTGTCACATGTGTGGATGTATGCCTCTAAAAATATGCTTAGAAATAGTTTAGGTTCATGGATCAAACCTCTAGGGTTTGATCTCTGTCAATGTGGAATCTGGGACAATTTTTCCAATGAAATAGACCCTCAAAAGATGCTGTAGACAACAAGAACAAACAACAGGACCTCCAAGACTGAAGTAGATAACAACAAAACCCTCAACAGATAGAACTCTCCATAGAAACAAAAATAACACAGGGATGAACTGAACAACAAGTTTGAAAATGACAGACCCTCCACAAGCAAACCCTCCACTCAGTAAAAGACTGGACAACAAGTGAAAACCCCCCAGGGACCTCGTCTTCAACACGCGACAACCGAGAGAAGGGTTTGCAACATTCACACAACAAAGGAGACAACCCAAAAGGTCCCCGTGACACTTGTTCTCAGGTCCGTGGGCCTTGAGAGCAGATCCGACAGCCAAAGAATGACACCTCTACTGAGATGACAGGTTCGACAACACAAGGGATGGCACCTCTGCTCAATTGACAGGTCTGACAACACAAGGGGGGGCCTCACAGCTCAGAAGAATAGATCCGACAATCATACATCAATAGACCCTAAGAAGAAGCTTCCAGCGAACACAAAAATCTCAGATCTAAAACTGATAACTAAAAGAGACCCTGCATCAACAAAGGAGAGTAGTCACTGAGGTAGCCGCAACAAGGAGAGAGAGGAGATAGTGTGTGTGTAATAAAATGCAAGAGGGTAGGGTCTTATTTATAGTTAGGGAGAGGGGTTAGGGTAGATATAATAATAATTAAATATTGACATTTAATTAATATAAATATTAATTAAAATGTCAATTAATATTAATATAGATTATAAAAATCCTAATCACATATAAAATAAAAGCCCAATCACATAAAGCAAATCTCCACTTACATAAAACACGAGGGAAAGCAAAACAACAAGGGGGTACCTGTTAAGACAAAGTCAAAGGGGGGGTCCATAATGGCAAAACATGTTCACATGAGTCTCATAATGACCTATAAACTTTATCATCACTGCATAAGAGGGTACATCAACATTGTGGTCATGTCCATCTTCATAGGCACTCCTAGGTCTCATGGACCATCCCGGGAGAGAGGAAGAGGATCACACATCAACACATCTTGGTAATTCACCAAGATCTACCTGGTCAAAGACAAGGTTACCCCATAACACATATGGGGGTCGTAGAACACATCTAGGGTCTTATCCACCAAGGTACAAGACCAAGGATCAACCCATGCATTAAGCAAGGGTTCCCTAGAACACATCCAGGGGCCCTAGAACACATCTAGGGACTTATATCAATCACCAAGGAACACATCCAAGGATCAATCCAAGCACCGAGCAAGGATTCTCTGGAACACATCCAGGGGCCCTAAAACACATCTAGGGACTTACTGCTTGGTCCAAGACCAAGAACCCTAGTCATATACTGGGGGCCCTCACAAGGGTCTTTTGCCATGACTCTCACTGCTTGGTCTCATACCAAGAAACCCTAGGAGTGTGCTGGGGGTCCTAGTCCATAGCTAGGATCTTATGCCATCGTCCAGGAGAATGGCTCTTGCAACTGCACTAATTTCAATACTCCCTCTCAGCAAGAGAGGCATTCTCAGCAACACCAAACTTGTCTCGAAAGTACACAAACTTTGTCAAGGATAGTGGCTTGGTCAAAATATCTGCAGTTTGTTCTGCCGTCGGAACATATTGAATACTGAGAATGTTCTTCTGCACCATGCCCGAACATAGTGATATCTCATCTCAATGTGTTCGACCTGTCATGAAACACCAGATTCTCGGAGAGCTTTATACAACTCTGGTTATCATAGTGGATGACTGTGGGTTCTAGCTCAACACTGAACAAGTCTGAAAGTAACTATCTGAGCCACACTGCTTCTCTGCTAGCAGCACTTGCAACAATGTATTATGCTTTTGCAATGCTCTGGGCTATGGAGCCTTGTTTCTTGCTGGACCAGGAGATCATAGTTGAACCCAAACTAAAACAATATCCGAAGGTACTCTTCTGGTCCACTGCACTTCCCATCCAATCTGAATCTGTATATCCATGAAGCATTACATCTCCACTGGAAGTGTATCTAAGCCCATAGGCTATATTCCCCCGAACATATCTCAGAATATGTTTAACAACGACCATATGAATATGATTGGTTCACACATGAACTGGCTGAGGGCATTCACTGCATAACAAATGTTCGGTCTGGTATGTACAAGATACATCAAGGACCCAATGATCTGTCGATATAAGGTAAGGTCTTCCGGATCTGTACCTGTAACTTGGTCTTGTAACTTCTTCAGGTTAGAAATCATCGGTGTGGACATGGATTTACAGTCCTACATGCCAAATCTGCGGAGCACATCAACTGCATATTTGCTCTATGAGAGAAAGATCTCACCTGGTTTCTGCCACACCTCTAAGCCCAAAAAATAATGCACAAGACCCAAGTCTTTCATTTCAAATTCTGCTGAAAGCTCCCTCTTAGTCTGAGCGATCAAATTTTCCTCTCCTGTGAGGAACAAATCATCCACATATAATACTAAGATAACAGGATGATTCTGTACAATCTTTATATAAAGATTGGGATCTGCTATGCTCTTGGTGAACCCAAGACTTTGTAGAAAGTTGTCAATTCTCCCATACCAAGCTCTCAGAGCTTGCTTCAATCCATACAAGGCTTTCTTGAGTTTTCATACATGGGATTCTTTCCCATGGATCATGAACCCTTCAGGCTATTCGATATAAACCTCTTGCTCAACTTCACCGTTAAGAAAAGAAGTCTTAACATCCATCCGGTGAAGTTTCCAACCAAAAATTGTAGCAAGAGAGATAATGATCTTGATGGAAGTATATCTGGCAAAAGGAGCAAAGATCTCGTCATAGTCAATTCCTTCTTTCTGAGAGAAGCCACGAGCCATCTAGCCTTGTATTTTTCAACATTGCCATCTGCTGCATGCTTTATTTTATAAAGCCATTTTGAGGTTACCACTGATTTGCCACGAGGTCTTGGGACCACTACCCATATATCATTTTTTAGAATTGAATCATACTCTTCTATCATTGCATCTTTCCACACTTGATGTTTGGAGGCTTCTTCAAAGGTGGAAGGTTCTGAGTCAATCACAAGATTCAATTTAGCTATTAGGTCGGAGTACTTATCTGGTTTCTTGCTTTCTCTGAAAGTGCCTTTAGGTGCTGCATGCTTTTCTGCTTCCTTTAGAATTTCCCGACACTGGGTTGGTTTCCTTTTAACATGAGGTTTCTCTAAGGGAAATTCAATAGTATCCCTTGTGGGATCCACTGAAGGTTCTAAGGTCTCCTCCCTCTGCACATCTGGAAGAGGTGAATCTGAAGGTTCAGGAGATGGAGCTTCTTGCTCCTCTGTATCACATGGAAGTTCTCTGGCACGACAAAACGCTGCTTCTTCATGAAAAGTTCCGTCTTTGCTGACCTCAATGAACTTTTGACCTGGGATATAAATTTTGTAAGCCTTTGAGGTTTCACTGTATCCCACAAAAGTTCCTTTCTTTCCGGAGGGCTCTAGCATAGTCCTCTTTTCTTTTGGAATATGAATATAGACTGGACTGCCAAAGATTCTCAAGTGATCAACTGAGGGCTTTATACCGATGAAAACTTCTTCTGGAGTTTTCTCTTCAAGGGATTTATGAGGACACTTGTTCTGAATATAGACTGCAATACTTGCAGCTTCGGCCCAAAGAGATAACGATAAATTCCGATCATACATCATGGCTTTGGCTGCTTCATAGATCATTCTGTTCTTTCTTTCTGCAACCCCATTCTGCTGGGGATTATAAGGCACAGTCAGCTCCCTCTTAATCCCAGAAGCTTAGCAAAGTTCATCATACTTGTAGGAGTCAAATTCTTTTCCATTGTTTGTTTTGAAAACCCGAATGTGTCTACTTGTCTGGTTCTCAACAAGATTCTTGAAATATTGAAATCTGCTGGAAGATTCATCTTTAGTCTTTAAAAAATAAATCCAAGTTTTACGAGAACAATCATCAATAAAAATGATATAATAAAGACAATCATTCATAGATGGAGCAGTCATAGGTCCACAAAGATCATAATGAATTAGATCCAAAATACCATTAGTTTTTCTATTGCTGTGAGGATAAACTTTCTTTGTATTCTTACTAAGAGCACAACCTCTACAAACACTATCATGCTCAAATGAAAACACTGGCATACCTGTTACCATCTTTTGCAAACCTGGAAGTGCGTTGTAGTTGAGATGTCCAAGCCTTCTGTGCCAGAGTTTGTAGGGGTTTATCATCTCGTGAGCTAATGCTTGAACAACTTGACTTGTGATTTTGTAGAGTCCACTCTCACGAGTTCAGATAGTCATGGCAGAGCTCAAATCTCCATTTGAGGGCCACATGAGAGTCTTCCCTTTGGTGAAGGCTATTGAGTATCCTTTGCTTTCTAACATTACAACTGAGATTAGATTTTTCTTTAAATTAGGAACATAAAGAATTTTATCAATATGAAATACATTACCTGATTGAAGCTGGAATGAAGCAGATCCAAACCCTTTTATGTCATATGTACCATCATCGCCCAGTTCTTTACATTGAACTTCTTATCCCGATAGTTTGCAAGATTTTGTTTGAAGCCTGTCATGTGTTTGGAGGCACCGCTGTCCATTAACCATACCTATTTTGACTTGGTTATAGTGCTAGAAAGAGCTGAGATGAGATAATATTCTTGGTGTTGTTCTTGCTCTTTGGTGGCTGCCCTGGTTCTTCTTCTTTGAGGTTCCTGTTGAGGCTCTGCTTCTTCAGTGGCAACTGAGGCACGAAACTTACTTTTTCTTCTCTCCTGAGAGGGAGGGTTCCTGCAATCTTTTGCATAATGTCCTAGCTTATTGCAGTTAAAACATCTTACTTTAGATAAATGAGGATGAAGATGAGATAGCTTACCTTGAGGTTTCTTACCTTTGCCTTTAGGTTGAGGAAACTTCTTCCATCTCTTAGCTTTAGCTGAAAGAGCATGATCTCTTACAGTTGAGTACTCATTTCTATTTTTCAGTCTTCCTTCATCTTCTAAGCAATCATGCCATAATCTCTCGAAGTTAGGTTGAGCTTCTCTTCCGTTGACTGAAGCAAGAAAAGTTCCCTATGACTCGGGGAGTTCATCAACTGCAGTTTGTACAAGGTCATCATCATCCACGACAACTCCTATTGCTGCAAGCTGATCTCTGGTTTGATCGATCTTGGAGAAGAAGGCAGCGATGGTTTCATCCTTTTCCATCCTTAATGTACATAGTTGTTTCTTCAATATTCTCTTCTGAGTTGGAGCCTTCTTTTCATAGAGATTTACTAGGGCATCAAAACAATCTTTGGCAGTCCTTAGATGACCAATGATGGGCATCATGCTATCCTTAACTGAGTAAAAAATGACTCTTTTAGCTTTGTCTTGTCTCTTCTTGTATGCTGCCTTGCCAGTGTTTGAAGTGGGTTCTTCTATTACCTTGGTAACCAACTCATCCAAGTCACTCTCTTCTAGGATGTTGAGTATCCTACACTTCCAAGCATTGGAGTTGGAGGCCCCTTCAAGTCTATCTTCAGCTTTGATTGAAGAAGGGCCCATGCTGAGTTCTGGATCAGATTATGAAGATAATTTGCTGCTGATCTGCAAAACAAACCCTAAGGAATGGATCTACGCAGACTCAAGTCTGCAATTCTTGAGCTCTTTTCACACCCTAAGCTCTGACACCATGTTAGAATTAGGGAAAAAATGAAAAACAAAGCTTTTAAAATTTTTCTCTTTACTATATCAGCATATAGAAGAAGAGATATAAACAGATACGGAAATAAACAAGATTTCTGAGTACAAAAATAAACTTACAGCTTACCTCCTGATCAATGATAGATGTACCTGTCACATGTGTGGATGTATGCCTCTGAAAATATGCTCAGAAATAGTTTAGGTTCATGGATCAAACCAATAGGGTTTGATCTTTGTCAATGTGGACTATGGGACAGTTTTTCCAATGAAATAGACTCTCAAAAGATGTTGTAGACAACAAGAACAAACAACAGGACCTCCAAGACTCAAGTAGATAACAACAAAACCATCAGTAGATAGAACCCTACACAGAAACAAAAATAACACAGGGATGAACTGAACAAGTCTGAAAATGACAGACCCTCCACAAGCAAACCCTCCACTCAGAAAAGGCTGGACAACAAGTGAAAACCCCCCAGGGACCTTAGCTTCAACACGCGATAGCCAGGAGAAGGGTCCGCAACATTCACACAACAAAGGAGACAACCCAAAAGGAGGCCGCAATACCTGTACTCAGGTCCGTGGGCCTTGAGAGAAGATCCGACAGCCAAAGAATGGCACCTCTGCTCAGATGACAGGTCCGACAACACAAGGGATGGCACCTTTGCCCAGTTGACAGGTCCGACAACACAAGGGGGGGCCTCACAACTCAGAAGAATAGATCCAACAATCATGCATCAACAAACCCTAAGAAGAAGCTTCCAGTGAACACAAAAATCTCAGATCTGAAACTGATAACCAAAAGAGAGGCCACACCAACAAAGGAGAGTAGTCACTGAGGTAGCCACAACAAGGAGAGAGAGGAGAGAGTGTGTGTGTAATAAAATGCAAGAGGGTAGGGTCTTATTTTAGTTAGGGAGAGGGGTTAGGGTAGATATAATAATAATTAAATATTGACATTTAATTAATATAAATATTAATTAAAATGTCAATTAATATTAATATAGATTATAAAAACCCTAATCACATATAAAATAAAATCCCAATCACATAAAGCAAATCTCCACTTACCTAAAACAAGAGGGAAAGCAAAACAACAAGGGGTACCTGTTAAGACAAAGTCAAAGGGGGGGGGTCCATAATGGAAAAACATGTCCACATGAGTCTCATAATGACCTATAAATTTTATCATCACTGCATAAGAGGGTACATCAACAATGTGGTCATGTCTATCTTCATAGGCACTCCTAGGTTTCATGGACCATCCCAGGAGAGAGGAAGATGATCACACATCAACACATCTTGGTATTTCACCAAGATCTACCTGGTCAAAGACTAGGTTACCCCAGAACACATTTAGGGTCTTATCCACCAAGGTACAAGACCAAGGATCAACCCTTGCATTAAGCAAGGGTTACCTGGAACACATCCAGGGGCCCTATAACACATCTAGGGACTTATATCAACCACCAAGGAACACATCCAAGAATCAATCCAAGCACCGGGCAAGGATTCCTTGGAACACATCTAGGGGCCCTAGAACACATCTAGGGACTTACTGCTTGGTCCAAGACCAAGAACCCTAGTCATATATTAGAGGCCCTTACAAGGGTCTTTTTCCATGGCTCTCACTGTTTGGTCTCATACCAAGAAACCCCAGGAGTGTGCTGGGGCCCTAGTCCACAACTAGGGTCTTATGATATCGTCCAGGAGAATGGCTCTTGCAGCTACACTAATTTCAACATTTCCTTCCTTTTCTTTAACTCAGGATAGTGTTTCCTGTAGTGACCATATTTTAGACAGTTGAAGCATTGTATTTTTGTCATATCCTTTTCTTGATTTGGTTTCTTCCTTGAACCAAACTTCTTCTTATTCCTGAATTTCTTGAACTTTGTTGTGTATGCTTGATCATCATCTTTCTTTTGGGATTTCTCTTTTGCGCTAATCCTTGATTCTTCTTGTGCACAGAAAGTCCAAAGTTCTTCAAGTGTGGGATACTCTGTTCTTGTGTTCATGCTTGCGGAAAATGCATCCCATGTCTTGGGAAGACCATTGAGTACGATATTTACTAGTTCCTTTTTCGAAATGATTTCCTCAATAGCTTGTAGTTGATCTCTTAGTTGAGAGATTTTTACAAAGTATGATGTTATGCTGTCATTATCATTCATTTTCATGTCACAGAGCTCATTCTTCAGACTCATCACTTGTCCAATATTTCTGACTGAGAATAGGTTAGTTAGGGCATCATACATCTTCTTAGATGAGTCAAGATGAGAGATGTAGGGTATCAAGTGGTCTTTTACAAAGTGCACTATGATACTCATAGCGTTGATGTCATTGTCCTTGAACTTCTTCATAACTGCAATGTTCTGAGGTTCTTTCTCTTTTCCTGCTTCAAACTATGGTTCCATGATCTTGCCTTTAACGATATCCAACACTTTATTCTTGGCAAGGATGAGGTCAGTCCTTGTCTTCAATGCTCTAAAGTTAGAAGCCCCTTCTAACTTGTTTTCTGACTTCATAGAGTAAGTCACAACTACTTTGACTTGGTCAACCTTTGACTTTGACCAAAAACGCAAACTTGACGCCTTGGCTTGCTGTGAGTACTAGGAGGTGCGCTAGGCTAGGGCGCACTAGGCTATCTACGAATTAGGTCAAGCTCTTCACATAAGGGGCCTCAACAAGAGGGTTAGGGTTTCGTTACTGCAACAAAACTTTGACTGCCGCTGCAATTGCAACTGAGAAAATCCTCCCAATCTATCTTCCAGCAGTTAGACTCTCCGAAGATAGTGTGGGCCCATAACCTATTAGAAAAATAGATGTGCTCATTTAACCATAGACACAAAGGCCACCCCCGAGCATCTTAACCTTGACAAATAGAATAATTCCAGAAACAATCCCAATAGCCAACCAAGGTAGCGCACCTTTCTCCAAGGCTAGCGCACCAAGCAAGAATAACCAAAGACCAAGTAGAAAGTCCAAACCATAACCAAGACAAAGTTCAACCGAAAGCCAAAATACCAGTTGTAGCAACAACAACTACAGCTGCAACTGCACTCCCTCCAAATTTGCACACCACTAGTCTTATGCAGTTGTGAGAGTAAGAGTGACAAATGAGCTCTAGTGCCCTCTATTTATATTGCTCAATCTCACTTGACTTGGCCGACTTCTCTTTCTGGAGACTAATAACTCAATATTAAATATTCTCTTGAGCCGACATGTCTCCTAGGGTTAGTATCCAACGTTTTAGGGTTTCTCTTGCTTCCTGGAATATTCTAGTCTTGTCAAAGGTACACGTGGAGGTTAATACCTCCCGCAGCTACCATAATATCAACACTCTATTGGATGAGTAGGTCGGTGATAGTATTTTCTAGTAGATGAGCGGTTTGGTGGCAACATTCTTTCAATAGACGAGAATTTTAGTGATCACTTTCCTTCAGGGATGAGGAGCTTAGAGTTGATTCCTATATTGACTTTTTCTTCCAGCACTTCCTTTTTGGATGGGCAGTTTTATATTGTAGTCTCCCAGATGATGAGCAGTTTGGTGGAAACATTCTTCCAGTGGATTTTTGGGTTTGCTTTTGTATTAAGTTGGGTCATCACAAGTCCTCTCTCTCTTCTTCCATCTACGATTGACTCTTCATGGAGTTGGGTATACCCATTCACATTTATACCCTCTCTCTTGTATTTATGCCTCTTTACAACACTTCTTTATCAAATGGATAGATGAAGATCATATTTCCCTGGATGATGAGCAATTCAATTGTGGCATTTCTTCAGGAGTTGAGCAGTTCTATGTTGATGAGGGCATAGTTTTAAAAACCGAAACCGGTACCGAAACCGGTTGAGAGTCCAACCTGAATCGGAATCGGAACCGGTAATGAACCGGTGTTTTAAAAAATACATAAAATATTTAAATTTTAACGAAAAAAAAATATTTTTAAGATTTTAAATCATGTTTCCAAAGCATTAGAGACAACATATCCAAAGTATGCTCATGAATATATCAAAACGACACCAAGTGAAATACATATCTAGAGATCGGAACATAAATACATAATCAAGGAGGCTCTAAATGGCCTCTACAACATCAAATAACATACTAAGTTAGAGTCACTGATACTATAGGTGGGAATGCCAATGAAAAATACAAAATAGCCATAGGGTAAATACTAGAACCATAGATGGAAGAATCTCATAGCTCATGAGTCGTAACTGTCAATAGTCCTCCATGTCATAATCATCAAGATTGGCATCACTACCACTGCTCTCTTCTCCTCCTCCTCCTCCTCCCCTATATCCAATGCAATTCATGCATTTTTTGATGTGGACTCTGGAGGATGACCCCTCAAGAGGATCACCATCATCAAAAGTGATCGGCTCTAGCACTAGTTCATTAAGATCCAAGTTGGCTAAT
>ML811482.1:92878-103940 GCA_009831015.1 Picea engelmannii
AGTTGCTTTATGTCTATTAATTCACCCACATTGTGAATTAATTGTCACTTTATGACTTAAGTGACATATTTCACTTTTGACTTAAAACTCCTAAGTCAAAGTGAAATTAGAATCATAAAGTAAAGTATGAGGGTAATAGTCTTACCCCTTTGTGCTTAGAGACTCATAAGCACATGGGGACCACTTTCCAAGGTATCCAAATCTCAACAAGCTGGAGGATGTCTCCCATAGCTGCATTCATCAACACTCCCTCTCAGCTAGGGAGGCATTCTTCATCAAGCCATGTCTCATACAGATGTACTCTGAATTTTGTTTTTGGCTAAAGTCATCCATACTCCCTCTTAACTCGGAAGGCGTTCTTCACCAAGTTTATTTGGTGTAAATGTCTGCAGTTTGCTCAGGTGTAGGAATGTATTGCAATTCTACAATTTTCTTTTGCGTCATATCTTCTGATATAAGGATACTTCATCTCATCATGTTTCGAACCATCAGGAAACACTGGGTTCTCAAGGAGCTTTACAAACGGCTCTTGGTTATCATCATAGGATCCATCTCATGGTAAATCTGTCAGAAGTTTGTGAAGCCATATTGCTTCACACACTTATATACTCTGCCTCTCTTTTGCTTAAGGCCACAGAGTTTTATTTCCTGTTTCATGAATACTTCATAGTAGAACATTGATCGGATGTGTTCTTTCAGTCCACTGTACTTTCTGCTCAATCTGAATTTCTTTAATAATTTTACTGTATATTTTCCTCGACTCAGGAAAATATCGTCGGTCCTTTGTCATACTTCTTGTCCCAAGAAGTAGTGCATCATACTCAGATTCTTCATCTTGAATTTATAAGTCAAGGATTACTTGTATCCAACAACAAGGTTTTTTGAATAAGTTATCAAGGCCAGGCTCTCATTACCAACACTGTAATAATATAGTTTCGTATTAGCAACACTTTTGATGAAATCCAAACTCATCAAGAATCTGTCTATCTGATATAGCTTCCAGCTTGTGGGTGGTAGTACGGAGGAAGTGTATCAGGTTCATTGCATCAAGTGTCTTATTATAGACAACTCCCTCTGTTTGTGAGAAACCTCTGGCTTGTATTTCTTGACACTTTCATTAGCTGCATGCTTGATCATATAGATCTTCTTACTGATTTTCCTTTCTGATCCCTGAATAATATCTTTATGCATCATTCTTTAAGATATACTGGTATTCTTCTGTTATGGCATCTTGCTATACTGGTTCTCTTGTTGCTTTTCTAAGACAAGTTGTCTCAGTATTAATGAAGTGGCTCATGACTGAAGGATAGCTCAAAAATCTCTTTTGCTTTCTCGGAAAGCGCCTTGAGAGGTTTGTATGTTTCTCTGCCTCTTGTAGAGTGAGTCTAGGTAGGCATTTTATGCCTTACTGCAATATCTCTGAACATATCAACTGGAGATCCTGGATAACCTGGAGTAATGTTTGTCTCCCTCTGAATTGTTGAAGGGGGAGAAGGTATTGTCTCACTGTCACTCTCCATCTGAGATTCTCTGGTTCTTTGAAAAAACTATCTCTTCTTCAAGGACATCTCTGCTTGTCTCAATTTGTCTCTTACTAGAGATGTCTTTGAAGATTCATTGTATCCTTTCTTCCTAAAGGATCTAGCTTGGACTTCTTCTCTTTGGGTACATGAATGTATATGGTCATGTACATAGTCTGCTTCATATCTCATCTAATATGTTGCCTTCTGCAACCTTCACTATGGCTTCCTCAAGGTTATCACCTGTGACCTGGACAAGGTCAAATAAACAACAAGCAAGAATAATACTCTTTTGATAATAGTAGATAAAACAAAAACACGAATAATCATCACAGTAGCTCCTTTAGAGTTATCACTTATGACTTGTCTAAAGCAAAGCTCAAAAGTAAGAAATACAATACAAAATGAGGTCAACACTCTTCTAGTGTTGTGATCAATCATTCCTCCATGGTAACCTGGGATCACCACAAGAAGTTTCTATTAAAGGAGATGTTAGTTGTATCTGTTACATTAAGAATTTATCTCAATATGCTCACATGCTACCAAGTATAATACTTTACAAAGACTGCTACTTCAACTATAGTGTTTACTTGTAAAGGGGTAGTAATCAACTTTGTCATGTGTAATTTTGAATCTTATCAGCTTAATTAATCAAACTTGGAACTTGGAGTCTTGTCCTCAAGAATGAGTGTGTGTTGCTTTTCTTCCAAGTCTCCTTCACTCAAGATGACAAGTGCTTTCTTCAACTTGTCTTTTGTACTAGGACAATATGCTATCTTGACAGAAGATTGGGTTAGAGAATAAACTCTGTGATCTCAACTTTAATCCATCTAATACCTTGACTTTAATTTTGACCAAAGGTTAGTATGATGGTCAAAGGTTCAACATGCAACCTAGATCAAAATAATGTCATAACAAATAGATGTATATCAGAACAATCAAACCTGGGTTGCATTATTCTTCTGAATGTGTTGGATTTTGAGATCCTTCTGGATCTATGGCAAGAGATCCCTTCTCCTGCAAATACCCTTTAAAGCTTAACCATTTAAACATATGTGAGTACATACCTCTGATAGCATTTGCCGGTAGTGACACCATTTGGTAGTAGCGGTAATAATTACCAACTCTTAAGGACTTCAAGGGTGACTGCAACTGGTACTACAGCTGATACTTCAACTAACACTGCAACTGCAACTGCAACTTATTCTGTAACTTAGGGTTTTATGAGGAAACCCTAATTTTTCAAACTTCAAATTTTGAAATTCTAATCTAGGGGCTAGATGCAGTGCGCTGAGGCGAGTATGTTGGTACAGTCAGATTTCTGAAAATCCAAATTTTTCCCCCTCAAACTTGACTAGCGGATTTCTGGACTGGTGCTTCTGGTTTTCTGGTACTTCTGGTTTTTTGGTACTTCTGGTACTGGTGAAAACTAGGGTTTCACTTTCCAGGAGATATATCCACTGAAAAGTTGTGCTGAATGTGCCAAAGAGTTCCTTGAGGAAGGGCACACTTTTCTAGATGGCTTTTGGGCTAAAATTCCTCTTCAATAAAAGGCCCTAATTTTCTTGTACGACAATAGTGACGTTTTTCCTTTTTTTTGTGAAAGATGCTTGTGCAATGGGTTATTCAAGACCTATGCTCTGATACCATGATGAGTTTTCATAAGCATTAGGTTAAGCATGTAGTTAATTTCAGTTTCATCATGTCTTAACCATAAATTAGAATGTTGCAGCAACCAAGATCACAAGAAGAAACACCATGCACAAGTACACAAGATATATCCTGGGAAACCCTTCTCAACAAGGGAAGAAAACCTAGCCAAATCCTTTGCTATATTCTTCAAGAGAAAGACCTTTCACCACCAAGAATGACTTAGCACACAAGAGGGTGCTTAAGCCCTAGAAGACTAGCGCCCAATAGAGGTGTGCACCTTTGCCAAAGAGAAGTACTTGCTGAAATTTCCAAAACACACAAGAAGGATATGATTCTAGAATGGAGAATCATCTCCTACTTATATTAGACTTTGACCAATTAACAAGGGTGTCTATTGGCACAACAGGGCTGACATCTCTAAGTCAAATATTCTTATTATTATATTTATTATTTATTATAATTAATATTAATTTTAATATTAATTCTCTTTTACATTTATTATTAATCACATTAAGGTGGGGCCGACTTGTCCCCTTTACATAACAATTAAGGTTACAGGTAGGTTTGACTCTTGAACAATATATATAGCAAAGGATCTGATACACCCACTAGTGCTCATCCACTAGGGGCACATCCATAGGGATGTCATAGATTTGATTCATTGCATTACACAGATGAACCAGGTCTTCACACATTCACCTGTGCTCGTCCACAGGCACGTCCACTCTACAGATCTGCTTTCCCACTGCCACTGATAGGAGAATCATCTGGAGTCATCTCTTCAACTCTAGTGCTCAGAGGAGGCTATCACATCAACTTCATTTTTGTTCACATGACGATGTGCCCAACACTTTTGTGATTTCTCACATTTACCTTGTGCTTAGCCACAGGCACGTCCTAACTCAACAGATCGCTTTTCCACTGGATAATCATCTGGAGTTCTTCTCACTCAATAGATCGTTCCTAGCTCTGTCCCAGGATGGAACCACGAACCCTTTTTAGGGGCTTTCTCTCAAGTTTGGAAGCTGAGAGAAAGACTCACATAGATGCTATGTTCCACATCTCACAGTTTTGTAAGTTGGAGGATGTCTTCAATAGCTGCATTCATCAACATGAAGGACCTTGGTATGATGCACTATTTCTTGGGACTAGAGGTGTGGCAGAGAACTAACGAGATCTTCTTGAGTCAGGGGAAGTACACAATTGAGATATTGAAGAAGTTTGGGATGTTGAACTGTAAGCAAATGACTACACCAATGGTGATGAATTTGAAGAAACTAAGTGTGTCTTCTTTTGATTCTGACAAGATTGATTTGACCCTGTACAAATAGTTGATTGGATCATTGATGTATCTGGTTAAAACTAGACCAAATATTTTCTATGTAGTGAGTGCACTTAGCCAGTTTATGAGTCAGCCAAGATAGACACACTGGATTTCTCCAAAGCATGTGTTGAGATACTTGCGAGGCACAGTTGGACATGGTTTGAGATATACTTCCAGTATTGATATGATATGGCAGGGATATATTGACTATGATTGGGCAGGGAGCGCAATTGACAGAAAAAGCACCTTCGGGTGTTGCTTCACTTTGGGATCTTCCATGGTTTCCTGGTGTAGCAGGAAACATACTTCTGTGGCTTTGAGCATAGCTAAAGCATAATACATTGCATTAAGTATATGTCATTCCGTGAAGCAGTGTGGATTCTCAAGCTTCTTGTAGATTTATCTGAACATGTGCTGGATTCCACCATTATTCATTATGGTAACCAAAGTTGTGTGAATATCTCATAAGAATCTAGTGTTCCATGAAAAATCGAACCACATTGAGATCAAGTACCATTACATCCAAGACATGGTGCAGAGGAAGGAAGTGCTGGTGCAGTACCTTCCTACAGATGAGCAGGTTGTTGATGTTCTTACCAAACCAGGACAAGATTCAAGTACTTCTATGACAAACTTGGTGTGGCAGAGAATGCCTCCCTCGTTGAGAGGGAGTGTTGATGTTTGTAGCTTCTTAAGACATTCTCAGATCATACTCCTCTGTGACTGAGTTGAGTTGATCTGTGATGACACTTATTCGAGAAGGGATAAGTGTGTTTGGGCTTATAGCCCAACGTCCCTTGTGGAGAGCACATGAGGACATGTCAAGGGAGTTGACCTTAGTGTTTCTAGAGAGAGTAGCCTCTAGAAGTCCACATGGGAGTGCCATGTGTGACATACATTCTCCAGATCATACTCCTCTGTGAATTGAGTTGAGTTGATTTGTGAGGATACTTATTCGAGAAGGGATAAGTGGGACACTTATCCGAGAAGGGATAAGTGCGTTTGGGCTTATAGCCTGACGTCCCTTGTGGAGAGCACATGAGGACATGTCGAGGGAGTTGAACTTGACGTCACACACTATGGGGAGTTGACCATAAGTGTTCCGAGAGGGAGTAGCCTCTAGAAGTCCACATGGGAGTGCCTTGCACGACAAACCTTTTGCTACTATGGTGGTTGTGTACCACTGGTGGAGACTGCGTGTCTCTGGACAATAATTGTCTACTACTATGGAAAGATACCTCCCTAGGTAAGAGAGAGTGTTGATGTTTCAACATCAGGCGGACCTTCTCCTAGATTGGGCTACAAACCAAGGGAGATAGGATACATTTATCATGAAGGTGCACTTGTGGTAAATGGTCCTAGACGTAGTCCTTCCTTGATCATGATAAGGAATAATATGGACTCGAGGTGCTTGAAGTGCTTTCCACATGTTAGTTAGCATCAAGCCGACATTCACTCACAGGTGTGTACTTGTGGTGAAAGATCTTGGTGTGGTCTTTGTCCTAGTCATGGTGATTTGACAAGGAATGATAAAGACTCAAGATGCTATATGCTATTGCATGTGGACCCAAAGTGAGCCTGATCTTAGAGAGAGTTAATTGGCTCAGAGGGAGAGCCGCAGAAGGAGTTTCACCTCGGTTCAGGTGGGAGAGACACGTCTCCAAAGGTTGACAGACAAGTGTCATGAGTCTAGGGTGAAATTTGTATACTTCAAAGACAAGCTTGGCATGATGCATAATGTCTCCCTTGTTGAGAGGGAGTGTTGATGTTTGGACAACATCGGGAAGACAATCTCTTAGAATAATAATTATTAATATAATTATTGATTATTAAATATCATATAATAAGTAAATAATAGTAATAAATAGTTATTTTTTATTCAAGGGATGCATCCTTTCATGGATGGCCACCATATGTTCCCTATATATGGAACACTCATCATTGTAATATAATATCGATTACATCTCATATGAAGAAAAACAACACTCCCTACCATCTAGAGCTCAACAACCTCCTTGAAGATGCCCAATACTCCAAGTTTATTTGTTCTCCCAAGCAAGCAAGCAACCTCCATATGCACCTCATGAAGCTACCAAGCTACATAGGTCCCCAACCTGCTAAGGAAGTGTGCCACATAAGCATCAAGTCAAGGCATGGCAATCCATGAGCAAGCTATCTCTAATGTGTATGTACATCATGGTACAACCAAGGTAATTGGAACACCATGTACTCCACATCACATGAAGCATCCCCAAGAAGGGGGTAAGCACCTTTGGAGTAAACCGAAAGATAGCAGAGGGTGTTGTATAACTGCTCAACTATTCTCTTTAATATAAAATTAGATTAAATGACATACCTCATTATTACATATGGCTTGTTACTCATTTTATCATTACTCTTAGATACGTCACATTTATTATTGTCCTTGGATTAAATAAATATTACACTGTTTAACATGTTTTAAGTTTTGTCTCTATATTTTTAATTAGTATACTATACAAAATTTTGTGTTGGGTGGAGTAGATATTTTGTTGGTTATGGTTGTTGAGGTTCACAAGAAATATAGAGAATCAAATGGAATGAACACAAACCTTAATTCCACAATAAAGAGGAAATAATTTAGCACTAGAGCAACCAACTCTTGAAGACAAAAATCAGCCAAGACAGGCACAATTCTAGTGAGAGAAATAACCCAAGTACAAGTGCATTAGAAAGAGTAAGAAACCCATGAACAAGAGAATGCAACACTTTATGTTGCCCATACGCTATTCACTCTAATAAGAATAATAAGAATCACTGAAATAAATAGTACAAATAGGAATTGAGATTTGCAAGAAATAGTGAGAGAATCGAATGGAACCAACACAAACCCAAATTCTGCAATAGAGAGAAGAAGAAACCAACACTAAGGTGTTGATGTTTGGACAACATTGGGAAAACATTCTCTTAGGATAATAATTAATAATATAATTATTGATTATAAATATCATATATAAGAAGTAAATGATAATAATAAATAGTCATTGATTATTCAAGGG
The DNA here is from genome assembly GCA_009831015.1 of Picea engelmannii. Taxonomy (NCBI): domain Eukaryota; kingdom Viridiplantae; phylum Streptophyta; class Pinopsida; order Pinales; family Pinaceae; genus Picea; species Picea engelmannii. The sequence continues at coordinate 100,414 of ML811482.1, forward strand.
ACACATCCTTTCATGGATGGTTACCATATGTTCCCTATATATGGAACACTCATCATTGTAATAATATATTGATTATATCTCATATGAAGAAAAACAACATGGTATCAGAGCGGGTTGATTGGGTGTGGCTCCCTCACGAGAGAGCCCAACAAGATAAGGATATGGAGATTTAGTCCTGCTTAGGATTATGCGTAGGAATAGAGAAAGTAAAGAGATATGTTGTTGCATATGTGTTTAGCAGTGTAGCAGCGTGTTGCTGTGAAGAAGAACAACGTGGCTAAGTAAGCTATGACATGGAATAAAAAGAGAGAGAGGTTGAGATGAGGTCGTAGTGATCGACTGTTGATAATGCCCTTCGAGTCGCCCAACAATCTCAGAGGGCAGAGCAGGTTCTAGAGAGAACCCCTCTCATACATTCCGGGATGAAGAAGGCGCATTGGGAGAAAGGCTTGATCCGCATGAGAGCAGAGTTAGATTGATTGTGTGATATCGGGCCATAGTTGTTGGCCTGAACATGAGAACGTGCGCACCAATTTTAAAAGGCAGAAATTTGAAGAAAATTCATGATCTCGCCAAGAACAACACAAAAGTTCTGGGGGACGCCTGATTCGATTTCAAATATTCTCCAAGAATATCGATTGTGTTGCGGAATACGTCGAGACACTTAGATTGGTAATCTATGAGAATGCGTCGGGACCGTAATGTAAGTTTTAAACCTGCGAAGTAAAGCAGTGCATATAGATTCTTAAGCAATACAGAAATTAATCAATGGCTCATACATAGAGTACACAAAGATTTTTACCGGAAACCCTCAACCGGGAAAACCTTTCTTATTTTCATTATATCGAATTTCACCATTCGCCATACAATATATACAATGTTTTTAGGTATTCCGTAGATACCAAAACCCTAATCCCTTAATCCGGGATTAATTTACAAATCAGCTAAAAATAGCAAAAACCGCCCAAAAAAAATAATTTCGGGGCACTGCCCCGAACCCCGTCGGCCCCGGGCTACCGCCCGGTGCCGAACGTTGCGCGTAACCAGGGGGGGGCATACCTGCCCCCCCCTGGGACCCCCCTAGGAAAGCGCCCGACGCACACGGCAGAGCTCTAGGTGAAGGGATCGTTAGACGCAATTGTCGTATCTGACGCACCCACACACACACACATGCAAAGAATATAACACATACCCAACACGTAAGCCTCATGAGAATATATAATTCAGGTTTGATGTCCGCTAATAAAAGGGAGAACTTGGCTTTGAAGGCTACCTATCTCAATGTGTCTGTATTCTTTAATCCATTAATGCATTTCTATTCAACAAACATTGTGAATTGGATTGAAGCACGAAAGTATATGTAAAGCATTACAAAAACAGATAGCCCACATGTGGTATAGTAGCGAAAGACCAGTTTTTGGTATTTGAACCTTGGTTAAGGAAATATCATTGATTGATTGAGTAAGCCGCTTGTTGAGAACTTCCAATAAAGATGGATGGTAGCTGTGTGCTACTAGTAGTGGTTGTGTACCACTAGCAGTGATTGTGTATCACCGGATAGTAGTTGTGTACTATTATGGCTTGGCACAATCATTTTCTATTGGATGCCATTGTAGTAGCTGTGTGCTACTAGCTTATTTCCATGGAGACTACCAGATTGCTTGGAAGAAGTTGTGCGCTACTGTTTGATTGCAGCATAGTCATGGAGAATTCGATTGATGATTTGAGCTACCAATGGCATGGTAGTAGCTATGTGATACTAGTTGATTGCAGAGTAGTCAATAGACTACTAGAATAAGACATCGTGAAAGATATCTCCCTTAAAGGGAGTGTTGATGTTTGAGGTAGCATCATGAGACATTCTCCCTGGAGGGTCCTGTATGGACTAGTAGGAGGGAATGTGGACTTCATCCTGACATGCCTCAGATGGTTAGATGAAGGAACCAAGATATTGGTTTCACGAGGAAACATCGATATGTCTTGTGAGACATTGGTTCCATGAGGGAACCTCGATATGTCTTAGACATTAGTTTCATGAGGGAACCTCGATATGTCAAGTATGGTCCAAAGATGACTTAGCATGATCAACATTTACTTGTGTTTCTCTGGGCAAAGGAATCCATGACTGCAGTGTATGTTCAGAACAAAAGTCCTCATAAGACTTTGAGGAACATGATGCCCAAGAAGGCCTTCACTGAAGTGAAGCCTGAGGTTGGACACTTCAGGATATTTGGGAGTCCAATATACATTCATGTACCCAAATAGACAATTGATTAGATAATTGATGTATCTGGTTAACACCAGACCAAATATTTGCTATGCAGTTAGTGCACTTTGCTATTTTATGAGTCAGCCGAGATAGACACATTGGATTGCTGCAAAGCATGTGTTGAGATACCTGTGAGGCACAGTTAGACATGGTCTGAGATATACTTCCAGTATTGATATGATATGGCAGGAATATATTGACTCTAATTGGGCAAGGAGAGCAGTGGACATAAAGAGCACCTTTGGGTGTTGCTTCACTTTGGGATCTTCCATGGTTTTTTGGTGTTGCAGGAAACAGACTTCTGTGGCTTTGAGCACAACAGAAGCAGAGTACATTGCATTAAGTATGTCATTCTGTGAAGCAGTGTGGCTTCAAAAGCTCCTTGCAGATTTATCCGAACATGTGCTGGATTCCACCATTATTCATTATGGTAACTAGAGTTGTGTGAAGATCTAAGATAATCTAGTGTTTCATGACAAATCGAACCACATTGAGATCAAGTACCATTACATTCGAGACATGGTGCAGAGGAAGGAAGTATTGGTGCTGTACCTTCCTATAGATGAGCAGGTTGCTGATATTCTTACCAAACCAGGACGAAGTTAAAGTACTTCCGTGACAGACTTGGTGTGGCAGAGAATGCCTCCCTCGCTGAGAGGGAGTGTTGATGTTTGCAGCTTCCCGAGACATTCTCCAGATCACACTCCTCTGTGACTGAGTTGAGTTGATTTGTGATGACACTTATCCGAGAAGGGATAAGTTTGTTTGGGATTATAGCCCAAAGTCCCACGTGGAGAGCACATGAGGACATGTCAAGGGAGTTGACCCTTGACATCACACACTATGGAAGTTGACCCTAGTGTTTCTAGAGGGTGTAGCCTCTAGAAGTCCACATGGGAGTGCCATGTGTGACAAACTTTCTCTAGATCGTACTCCTCTGTGAATTGAGTTGAGTTGATCTATGAGGACACTTATTCGAGAAGGGATAAGTGCATTTGGGCTTGTAGCCTGTTATCCCCGATATTTAGGGATAACTAGGAGATCATGTCTCGAGGCCCACATGGTCCTAGACATGGAGTACCGAGAGCAGGAGTGACTTGAGCATGGCCCTGGACGGCCCATCTTTCTTCTTCTCAGCCAGACTTGTCCTGTCAGCAGTAGCAGCCTCCATCACCACCGGCCTGGGCTTGCATCGGAGAGGGCTCTTGCTCCATGAGGTAATTGGTCCGAGGTATCATGGTATGTGTCATATTTGATT
>ML811483.1:0-12089 GCA_009831015.1 Picea engelmannii
AAAATCACTATCTGTGTATCCAACCAACTGTAGATTATTTGAAGTGGAATACAATATGCCATGATTCATAGTCCCTGCAATGTGTCTTAATAACCTTTTTCCTGCTCGCCAATGTGAGTTCTTTGGTGTGTCCATGAATCTAGAAATCAAACTGACTCCATACATTATATCTGGCCTAGTTGTGGTGAGATACATCAAACTTCCAACCAATTTTCTGAATATGGTTGAGTCAAAATCCATCTCATTTTTCTCTCTACTTAGTTTTGTGCCAACTGCCACAGGTGTAGAAACTGGACTGCAGTTTATCATTCTAAACCTTTTTAAAACATCTCTTGCATATTTACTTTGACAGATGAAAATTCCTTTATCATTTTGTGTGACTTCTATGCCAAGAAAATAGTTCATTAACCCCAAGTCTGTCATCTCAAATTCCTTCTTCATTGCTGATTTAAACATATCAATAGAAAGATTACCTATATAGATCAAATCATCAACATATAGACAAACAATCAAGATCTGACCTTGTTCATTGACTTTGGTGTATAGTGTAGGCTCACTAGTGCTTCTTATGAATTCATTTTTTATCATGTATGAATCTATCCTGCTATACCAAGCCCTTGGTGCTTGCTTCAATCCATAAAGTGCCTTTTTTAACCTGTAAACCTTGTCTTCTTGTCCTATTACTTCATACCCTGGTGGTTGTTGCACATAGACTTCTTCTTCTAAATATCCATTCAAGAAGGCTGATTTAACATCCATTTGATAAACTTTCCAATTATGTTGAGCTGCAATAGCTAGTACCATCCTAATTGTGTCAAGTCTTGCTACGGGTGCAAAAGTTTCATTGTAATCAACTCCAAATTCTTGTGCAAATCCTTTAGCTACTAATCTTGCCTTATGTTTGTCAACTTTTCCATTTGCCTTATATTTAGTTTTATATACCCATTTCACACCTATGCATTGTTTCTCCTTAGGTAAATCAACTAGATTCCATGTATCATTTTTCTTAATAGATTCCATTTCTTCATTCATTGCATTAATCCAATGTTCTTCCTTAATTGCATCCTCAAAATATATAGGATCTTGAGTAAATAGAGCAAAATTGGATTGAAAATCTATCCTATCTCCTTGATCATATATTCCATGCAAGCTTCTAGTCTTTTTGCCTCTTAATCTTGATCTTAATGATTCAAGTGTAGGATTTGAGTCATAACTTACTTGTGGAGTTGATGTTTCTCCTTACTCACCTTGCCTTTGCGAGTCTTCTTCTTGTGGAATGCTTGATGGTGTTCCTCCTGGTTCATTTGATTGTTCTCCTAGTCCTTTTTCTCCTTGTTCTTCATATAGTATTCTTGTACCTGTAATTGCCTTTTCTATATTTCCATCCCATGATTCTTCCTCTTTGAATACAACATCTCTACTTACAATGAATTTCTTGGTTATAAGATTAAACAACTTATATGCCTTAGATTGTTCATCATAACCAATGAAAATGCATTTTTCACTTTTATCATCCAATTTAATCCTTGTTTGTTTAGGTATATGTGCATATGCAATGCAACCAAATACTTTAAAATGAGAAACACTATGATGCTTACCACTCCATGCTTCTTGAGGAACCATGTTTCTTACAATCTTTTTTGGACTCATATTCAATATATAAACTGCACAAGCTACTGCTTCAGCCCAATATTCATTAGATAGATTCTTTCCTTTCAACATGCTTCTTGCCATCTCCATTATTGTACGATTATTTCGTTCTAAAACACCATTATGTTGATGTGTATAGTTTGTAGTGAACTGCTTCTTTATTCCATGATACCTGCAATACTCCAAAAACTCATTTGAATTGTATTCTCCTCCTCTATCTGATCTTAATATCTTAATGGATAGACCACTATGTTTCTCAACAAATTCCTTGAATTCCTTAAACTTGTCAAATGTTTTAGATTTCTGTTTTAGGAAATAAACCCATGTTTTTCTACTATAGTCATCAATGAGTGTTAAAAAATATATTCTCCCCCCTAATGATGGTGTCTTCATTGAACCACACAAATCTGTATGCATAATTTCTAAAGGTGCCCAAGCTCTATATGACTTCTCTTTTGGAAAGCTTAACCTATGTTGTTTGCCCAAAATACAACTTTCACATGAACTAATTGGTGCTTGAATAGGTGGTAAACCTTTTACCATTTCATTTCTTTGCAATAGACACAGTGCTTTGAAGTTTAGATGGCCATACCTCAAGTGCCATATCCATGCTTGATCTTGGCTTGATGCCTTGAAACTTGCTCAAATCTTCTCCATCATTTCACTTTTCATGTGAAGTGGGAACATTCTATTGTCTGTCATTTTAATCCTTGCAATCACCACTTTACTAGGAGGAATATCAAATATAGTGCATACATTATTCTCAAAAGAAAATTTATAACCTTTTGAGTAAGTTGTCCCACACCTATGAGATTATGCTTCAAACCAGGCACAAAGTAAACATCAGGAATAGTTTTATTTCCACTATTTGTTATTACATTGATTGCACCTTTTCCCATGACTTCTACAATATTATCATTACCCAATTTAATTTGTGCTTTAACTGATGTATTCAAATCCTCAAACAACCCTTCATTTTCAGTCATATGGTTACTACAACCACTATCAAGAAACCAAATGTTACTTGCATTTTCTTGAGCTACATCACATGTAATAAACAATGTCTCAGAACTACTCTCAGAAAAATGTGCATTCTACTTTCTCATATCTGCTTGTCTCTTTTGGCATTCATTTGAAAAGTGACCATACTTCTTACAGTAATAACATTGAATCTTTGATTTGTCATACCTTTGAGATGCCTTATTGTAATTTCTTTCCCTTGAGTTGAAATTTTGATTTCTCCTTCCTCCTGGGTCTTGACTCTTTCTTTCTTCTCTTTGGAAATTATTTCTTCCTCTTCCTCTTCCTCTGAAACCTGGATTTCCTCTTCCTCTGCCTTTACCAAATGTCATTTGTGTTTTGAATGCATGCTCTAATGAGGTATTGTCATTCATATTCAACCTGTCTTCATAATTTTTCAAGTAGCCAACCAACTCATCCATAGAATATTTAGTCAAATCTTTAGATTCTTCAATTACTACAACTATTGCATCAAATTTTCTAGGAAAACTTCTTAAAACCTTTTCTACAACCTTCTGATCTACTAGATCATCACCATTTTTCCTTATTTGATTAACCAACTCTGTAACACGATATGTAAACTGATCTATTGAATCAGAATCTTTCATTTGCAATTTTTCAAATTCCCTTCTAAGTGCTTCGAGTTTGGCGATTTTTACCTTGCTAGTGCCTTGATAAGTTGTCTATAGAATGTCCCATTCTTGCTTTGCTGTAGTGGCTGGTTTAATCCTTCCAACAACGGAATCATCCAATGCTTGTCCAATTATCTGCAAAGCCCTTTTACTCTTTTGCCTATTTTCATCAAGCTTTTTCTTTTCATCAACACTCAAAATAGACTCATCTTGTGGTTCAATATAGCCATTCATTACTATATCTATTAGCTCATATGAATCAAATGCTAATTTCATTCTAAATGCCCAATTATCATAATTTTTCCCAGAAAATGTTGGGATCATCAGTTGCTGAAACATGCCTGATGCCATTCTCTTTTAAAAAATCAAACCCCCAAAAAATAATTTCCAGCAAAAGTAGGCAAAATACTATAGAAGGTGAGTGCAGGTAAGTGATATTTTTACACTTCTTCAACCAATAAATTTACCCTTGTGCTGGTCTTATAAATGATCTTTATGCACTTAGACAGCTATAATTTTATCCACCATGTCAACAAATAAAAATCATGGTAATAAGGGTAAACAAAGACACTCAATATAATGCTATTCTTCTAAAAGTTCAAGCATAAAACACTCAACACCCCTGAGAATGCTAGGGCAACGGATTGATCACAATTTAGAAATGTACAAACAAAATCTTTACCGGAATTTATCATGGATTTGTAATAGATCTCCACTGCGGATGGAAACGGGCATCCCGTGACAAACAAAATTTCTTGTGGATTAGTCCAACGACCCAATTCCCTGGAAATGGTCTCTTGTTCCCTGCTCTATTGGCAGACGCTCTTGGTGGAGAGATACAACAATCTCCTTCCACAACTCAAACTTTTGTTGCGGTCACAACTGCCAACACTTGGCCACTCTCCCAACTCGGAGCACCTTCACATAGAATGCAAGCTGATCTTCACACTGGGTGACTTACTTCTGCTCTCACGGATAACCTGGAAGCTGCGGCTTCCTCTCCAACTCTCAACTCTCTAACCTCGCTCTTCCGCTTTCACAGTTCCTTGCTCTTTAGCTCACAACAAGGCTCTCCTGCTCTGATACCACGATGATTGGGCAAAGACAAAGAAACAACGAAATACACAGAAAATTACAATTCTATTGCACACTTGCTGAATGGTTACATTGTGTTTGATTTTATAGAGAGAGAGGAAACTTCTGGAGCCTCTCGAAGCAATCTGGAGTGTCAGCAGAGTGTTCTGGAGTGTTCACAACAGGCGGTGGAAGAACAATAACGACGGTTGAGTAGAAGGTTCAATTTTAATGCTGGTAGGTAGAAATTAACATATGCCAACATAAATATCACTCTAGAGGAAGATCCTTCTAGAAGTGGAAGCTTATATTAAGTATTCTTACATTGACTTGTTTACATCTATTAAATATGCCTTATTAACTAATGTTGACCTTTATTACATGGAAATATATTATTCTACCTATGTGAGGGGTTAGGGAGGTTAGGTCCCTAACATGCCCTCCCCCTTGAAGAATAGCCTTGTCTTCAAGGCTTGAGATGAATAAATTGTTATATAATGGTTGTTGGCTTCCAAGTGGCATCATCTAGAGTTGTATCTTTCCACTACACTAACACTTCCTTCACAGTGCATTGACAAAGATGACGCTCGCATTGGTTCAAGACTAATTGTGGCTACAACCAAATGGAACCTTCTTCATCGAACTCAGGGTGATTGGTTTGAGTGTGGCACTTAGTTCCAATCACCTTATTTAAGCATGATACATGAAAAATAAGATTGAGCATAGAATGACTAGGAAAATTTATCTGGTAGGCCACTTGCCCCACTCGCTTGAGAATTGTATAAGGACCTTAAAATTTGGGAGAATGTTTCTTACAATGGACACCTTTGAGTGAAGTATTCTTATAATGTTTCTAACAAAGAAACATCTGGTCCCCTTCAACAAATTGTCATTTAGAACGACCTTTAGATGCTTGTTGCCTCATGTGATTATGAGCCATGTCTAAATTTGCTTCGAGTGTATGGATAATGCCCTCACAAACTATAATATTTTTGTCAACCTCCTGAACCTTCGAGATACTTGGCATGTATGAGATAATCTATGGTGTCTTTTATCCATAGATTTCTTCAAAAGGAGGCATGCAAGTAGTCTTATGGTAAGATGTGTTGTACCACCATTAAGCCCACTTATTTTATCTGTTATATGCAAAACACCTCTAATATGTTTCCAAACACTTTTTGACAACCTCATTTTGGCCATCAATCTGTGAATGATAGGAGGTGCTGAGATGAAATTGGGTTCCTTGGAGCCTGAATAATTATTTTCAAAAATTGTTGGTGAAAGTGGGATCTTTGTTAGAGACAATAGAATGAGGCATGCCATGAAGCTTGAAGATATCATCCATGAAAATTTGATCCATTGTGGATGCAGTGAATGGGTTTTGAAGAGAACGTGAATGATCATATTTGGAAAGATGGTCAACTACCACCATGATGAGTGACTTATTTTCTGATTTAGGTAAGCCAATAATGAAATCCATATAAATATCCTTCCAAATAGCCAGTGGAATTAGGAGTGGTTGTAGTGTGTTCGAGACCTTGAATATGTCTCCCTTGTTGCATTGTTATACATTTCATTCAACTACAAAGGTGTGGACGTCATGCTTCATACCATGCCAGAAAAAAAATGTTCGACCCTTTTATAGGTTTTGACAAACCCTAAATTCCCAATTATGGGGGAAACATGAATCTCTGAAAGAACTGTAGATTTAAGTTGTGACTGTTTGCTTAAATATAGACACCTTTTGTAGTGAAACTCGTCATTGTGCCAAGAGTACCTTGGATAAACTGGAGAATTGTCTTGCAATTGTTGGATCAACAAATAAATTTTGGGGTATTGCACCCATTCCTGGTGAACAAATTGGAGCCAATATGGTACAAGGAATGAGATATAAAAGAGGGACCCTTAGTCTTCATACTTCCTCAAAAGAGCATCAATAACAAAATTTTTATTTGTGCTTCTTGTAAATTATTTAATAATCATATCCAAATAGATTGGTCACCCATTTTTGTTGCTTCGGGGATGAAATTCGTTGTTCCAAAAATGATAGAAGCTCTGATGATCTCTTTTAATTTGTAATCATTTCCAAAATAGATAAGGACATCAGAGATCCATGATATGCATAATAGCCAACATTTCCTTTTCATAGGTGTATTGGCTCAAATGTCGATTTGGAAGTTGTTTTCTAGTGAAGGCCAAAGATCTTCCTTCTTGCATGAGAATTGCTCCAATTCCTTTCTCGTGAGCATCACATTCCAAGACAAAAGTATTCTTGAAGCCAGGAAGGGCTAGGACAAGAGTTGTGCACATAGACTCTTTCAAGGTGTGGAATTATTGACCAGTTGCTGGAGTCCAATTGAAAGTATTCTTTTTAGGGAGAGTAGTGATAGGTGCTGCAATTTTTCCATAATTCTTAGCAAAATTATGATAATAGCCCGCTAAACACAGAAAACCATGCAAGATCTTGAGAGTTTTGGGGCGATGCCAATCCTTCATAGATTCAATTTTCCTAGGATCCACTCTTACACCATCCTTGCTAAAAATATGACCCAAGTACTCCACTTTCAAGGTGTCAAAGGCACATTTAGGTTGTTTGAGAAAAAGTTGGTGCTGAGAAGGTAGATGGAGAACTTTATCCACATGGGCAAGATGGGTTGTCCATGTTTTACTATAGATGATAATATCATCAAAGAAAACTAAGACAAGATGATGGAGAAAATAACGAAAGAAATGATTCATGAGACTATGGCAAGTGGCGGGGGCATTATACAAGCCAAAGGGCATGACCAAGAACTCATAGTGACCCTCATGAGCTCGAAATATAGTCTTGTGAATGTCTGTGTCTTTCATACATATCTGGTGGTATCCAAAATGGAGATCAAGTTTAGTAAAGTATTTAGCACCACTCAATTCATCCAATAAATCATCAATGACAGGAATGAGAAGCTTGTCTTTGATGGTGATTTTGTTGAGGGAATGAATGTTTTGACACATGCACCACATGCCTTATTTATTGAGGACCATGACCATAGGATAAGCATACGGGATGGTGCTAGGATAGATGACACGCGTGTCAAGCAATTCTTGAACAATTTTCTCAATTTCATTCTTCTAGGAAAAGGGATGATGATAAGGGTGAACATTGGGAGGAAGACTCCCCAGAACTAGAGGAATGGAATGATCATGAGCACCAAGGGAAGGGGGAAGTAAATTGGTGTTTGGAGAGGATAGATTGGAGGTCAATATGCACAGAGGGTGTCTCAACTTCTTGAATGGCACAAAGTTGGGAAATAATTCCTGAATGACCTTTTTTTATGATATTTTCCATTCAATGGGAACTAATGATCTCAAGGGAGCCTTTTGTGATTCCTTCGAACTTATATTATTGGCCCTCGTTTTGAAATTACATGGTTAATTTCTTAAAATCCATGAGGATGGGGTCAATAGTGCATAACCATTATGCAGCTAGATCAATTTCACAACCACCCATGTCGATAGAAAACATATGATATTCCAAGTTGTACTGACAAATTTGGAGACACACATTTTCACAATGCCCCCAAAATTTTATGGAACCACCATTGGAAATCATGATTTGAAAATTGTTGATGACACATATACAACAATTGGTTTATTGAGCAATGCGAGGATGAATAAAATTATGGGTGATTTTACTATCAATTAGGATGATGAACTTTCAATTTTTAACGTAGCCAATTAGCCTGAGGGTTTGGGGAGAAGAGAAGCGAGTGAGGGAGTTGAATGAAAATATCAGTTCAACTTTTGGTGTATCAGATGGTAGAGTGAGATCAGTTGGATCATGTATCTTAGCTACAAGAGGAGCCTCTACATCTTCATTAGAAACATCCTTAAATAAGACCACAAATAGTTTATGTTCCTTACACTTGTGCTCCAAAAAACAAAATTCATCATGTAATTATAGAAAATAATCTTGAGTTTTCATTCATCCATTTGTTCCTCTGTTAATTTATGGATATTGAGAGGGTTGGGATAAGGGGAAGTATTGGGAGGGTGAGGGAGAGGAAGAAAAGAGGATTTTTAGTGCTGGGAAAAAACAACATATTGTGCTTCCTTTGCACGCTTAGTAGCTTCCAACCAAATCTGGGGGCGAGTCATGAAGACCTAGGCTCATATTTCATCCTTGAGGCCACTAATAAAGAATTCATGGAAGAAGGTATCAAACATGCCCTCTGTTTTGAAATCCAATTTCTCAAATGCAGCGATAAACTTTTCCATGGTACCAGACTATTTCAACTTGGTCAAACAACCCAGGGAGCGTGTGTAGGTGTCAAAGTGTTCATAAAGTCAGCCACAAACTGCGTTAAAACAACATATCCTTGGCATGATTATCTATGACATTGCCACCATTGCCAACATTTAAGATCTATATAGAGGACACTGTATTGAAGTTTGTCCAATTCATCAATGATACCATGCAAGGAGAAGTAATGTGTCATTTTAGTGTCCCAACCAGTGGAATATGAGCCATCAAATTTATTAACCTACCCTTGTGGAGGACATAGATCACGATTAAAGGGGTTGGACTGAAAAGGATGGTAATCAGGGGAAGTTATAACTTATGGGTTAGAAGTTTGTTCAGATGAGGTATGGACACCAGGAAATGACAGTTTTTTTAGGACCTTGGTAGCAAAGGAGTCAACCTAAGAATGAAGGTGGGATGCAAGCTGGCTGGAAAGGTGGGAATTGATGTCCTTCTTCAGTTCCTCTTTCATGTAATCCATTTCGGCATCTATGTGGTTATTGATATAGTTTTCAAGGTCTTGGTTGCAGGTGTTGGACATGGTTAAGAGGAAACACAGGAATAAGTGGGAAAAAAGGGTATTCGAAAAGGGTGAGTGGGTCTACATGAAAAATGATTACAAGTGATAGATACCACTACAATCAGTGTGAGAAGGGGAATCCAACAGGATAGGTCCCAAATAAGGGTGTTGGGAAGGGGGGTTAGGACCACAAGAAAACAAGGCTTAAAAAATGATAAGTATCACTACAAATAGGATGAAAAGAGGAGTCCAGTGGGATAGGTCTCAAATAAGGGTGTGGGAAGGCCCCAATTTTCCTTTTTTTACTCCTACAGAGTTATACTTTGATCTAAATAATATTGTCGTGTCGAAATTCCCAAATTATTAACAGGAAAACATGTGTTGTAATTTTGCAACCAAAATTTAGGAGGCAAGGTTGAAAAACAATAGATCTTGTTTGTTCCTTGTTTGCTATGTTTTTGTCCCAAGGGTTAGGGTTTTTTCAGGGTTCCTACATATAAGGGTTTTCCCTATGTTATATCTCTTTGACATATGTGCGGGGTCAAACAATAATACTCAACCCAATATCTCAAGGTACCAACTAAGGAGATTATATCCTACCCTTATTCATACTATGTGATTACCCAAGTACTAGAGAGTATCTTCCTAAGTGTTGTTCTCAGTGGAACTATAGAATTCAAACGACCGATCGATTGATCTTTGCACTTTTGTTGAAATATTTCTTCATGGTTTGTTGTCTTCTCTTTATGTTTTCCAAGGAAAAAATTATTTGTTCCTCTAAATCTAACAACACATTTATCCTTTGAGGGACATTGGAGGAATTCAATTCTTCGATTTGTAGCATCATCCGTAGAGAAGAAAGTTCCAGTTCAGTAGGAAAAATGACTTCTTTCCCATAGAAAAGATGAAAGGGAGTGCAACCTGTGTTTACCTTGGTAGTAGTGCGATCTGCCCAAAGGGTGTAAGTTAGGAGGGTGTGCCATTAATGAGGCTTATCCTCGATGAAACTCTTTATGATCCTAACCATATTTTTATTAGTAGACTCAAATTGTCCATTTCCTTGAGGGTAATAAGCTGATGAGGTTAAATTTTTGATCCCCAAATTAGCTAAAAACTAAGTCAACTTAGGGGAAATGAAAGCGGGACCATTATCTGTAATAATCTCTAAAGGAATGACAAATCTAGTGAAAATATTAGTTTCCAAGAAATAAATTACATGTTCATTCTATGAGTGTTTAAGGGGGACAACTTCAATACACTTAGTGAAATAATCAGTGGTTGTTAAGATAAAAACTTGCCCTGCTAAAGACAGAGGATTTATGGGACCAATAAAATCTAGACCCCATTTGGAAAAAGGAAAATGAGGGAGGCAATGTTGCAAAGGAATAATAGAAAGATGTTATTTCCCAACGAATTTTTGGCACTTGTCACAAGATCTTGAGAATTTTTAAGAATATTGAAAAATTAAAGGCCAATAATAACCTTTTCCGATTATTTTAAAAGCAGTAGTTTTAGCAGAAAAGTGACCACCAATGTGAATAACAGAATCTGAAGATCCATGAGTTTCATGTAACAATTTATGTGCTTCCTCATTATTCACAGATTGAAGTAATATACCATAAACAGACCCAAACAAAAGGTCTCCTAAAATAATATATTTGGAAGATTCAATAAGTAGCCTTCTCCTTTGATGAGTATCTAAGTCATCTGGGCACTTTTGATATTGCAAGTAATAAACTAGATTTTTAAACCAGGGATGTTTAGCTATAGAAAGGGTTTGAATCTCAATATAAAATAGTGTTGAGAGAGGATTATCATGATCGTCAATTTCTTCACTTGCTTCAACATGTTGAGCTAATTGAAGGGATATGTCTTGTCCCTTAATTTTTTTCAAATTCATGTTGGTTAAATAATGCTCCTGGATTTTGGCAAGACAATGTGAAAGCTTCCCTGAAAGATACGTTTGTAAAAGAAAAAACTTGATGGTAGGAAACACGACTTTTACCTGTGTGTGCTTCCCGGGGATAAAGTAGTGAAATTTCTCCATAGCTTTAAAAAGAGAAAAAACATGTTTTTTGATATAAGAATACTTGAATTCATCATCCGATAAATTTTATCTCATGTAAGCTACCAATTTTTCATTATTCCGTTTATAACATTGTAAGCAAATAAAAAAAAAATTGCTTCCTTAGTGGCATTAGTGTATATGATAAAATCTTTCTCAAAGTTCAGCTTTGCTAAGACTGGTGTGAAACAGATTGCCTTCTTAATCCTCATGAAGGAATTTTTGATGTCTTCAGCCCAATAAAAGGAGTGATCTCTCTTTAGAATATTATGAATCAATTTGACCATTAAAGTAATGTTGGGAAAAAATATATGGAGAAAGTTGATAATTCCCATAAAGGATTTAACCTCCTTTTTGGAAGTGGGGGAAGTAAGGCTCAGAATAACAAAAATCCTTTCGAGATATATGCTTATTCTTGAATCAGAGACAATATGTCCAAGGATCTTTCCCTTGGTAACACCAAAAATAGATTTAGAAGGATTTAAAGAAATGTTGAACTTTTTACATCGCACGAGAAATTTTCTAAGATGACCAAAATGATATAATATGTTCTTTGAATACATATTCAAGTAATCAAGATAAACCTGGATAATCTTATCGATCGGGTCATTAAAATCTATTTGCATAGCTCTCTAGAAAGTGGAACCTGCATTGGACAAGCCAAAAGGCATGTGTTGTTAAGAACCAAACATCAATATAGCATAGAAAAAGCTCAGGAAAAGTACTCAACGCCTTGAAAAAGAGATAATTTCAGATAATAAGCCTCTTCGAGGGGGAAACCTCTTTTTACCCCACTTAAATGTTCAAGTACCAGATGATTCAAAATGAAAATGTCTCCTTGGTATA
>ML811483.1:17776-39325 GCA_009831015.1 Picea engelmannii
ACCCACTCAGAATATTTAACTGGAAAGATTATACCATCTTTTTTTTAGAACTAGGAGTCACCTTCAGATTGCATGGAAGGCAAGCCTAGTACCCATCAAGTTATAAGTGAATGTAAGGGTGTTTAAAGGGTCAAATGGAAAAGGACACAAATGATAATGTTCTAACTCATATAACAAGGCTAGCATGCACCAACAATTAAGGTCTTGGCTAAATTCAATCAAGATTTTGGGAGTAAGTATGAATAGAGGGAAGACTTGATTGAGAGAAATGTAGGGGCTTCTATAAACATCAAGTCCACAAAAGCCTAAGGAGGAAAGTTTCTTAACACAAGATCTTCTTGAACTGAGAAACTAAGGAAGCTAAATAAACATCATGATAACATAATGATCAAACATCCATCATAACATCACCAAAATCATTCAAGTGAATCATTCAAAGCATAAACATTTAGCATCAGAAGCAGATAAACTGAAAAAAAAATTGATTTCTATTAGTCAAAAAGTCTTAAGTCCAGTACATCACTAGATCACAGTTACTTCCTCAAAATATTACAGTATCAGGGAGCCTTGCTCAACCATCCGAACCTACTAAAGAAATTGATCTATCTATTTATAACAAAAAAGGAGGCAACAACTCGAGATACGATCTGGTCTGCTTCCTTTGAAAAACTCTATACATTTATTTTCTCTAACAACTTATCTAACTGCCTATGCTATAAAATAGGAAAATGTTGGTGACTAATCCAACTGAATTTCAAACTAATTTTCTTCCCTTTTGTTGTGCATCTCCTTATTTTCCATGTGTCTTTCAAAGCATGTGGTTGTCTTCATGATGCCATCTATTGTTTCTCCATCCTTCTCCATCATCAATTAATCCAAAAGTTATTAGCTTGGTCCTCCTAGATCCCTGGTGTTTGTTGACAACTTCCTTGGGTAGCAAATCTGGGTAGCGCACTACAAGGAGAAAAGGTAGCCCATGTAGGTAGCGCCACTATGCTACATATGTGTACATAATATGCTCTCTTTTCAATATTAGGTAGAGCTTGTAGGTAGCACCCATGTGTTGCACATGTGTGCAAATCTTTACCCTCTATGAAATATTCGGTAGTGCCATTAGGTAGCGCCACTGTGTTGCCCCTGTATGGAAATTCTATTATCTTCCAAATATTAGGTAGCACCTGTAGTTAGCGCCACTTATGTTGCGTCTATGTCCCAACTATGTTCTCTGCCCAATATTAGGTAGCACCACTTATGCTGCGTATGTGTGCAGGTTTGGGGAGCAATGCCAAAAGCGCAGTGCCTTCAACCTTGAACATGTGCTAAACAATTTGTGGTATTTCATGATGACAAGACCATTTTACTTGGGTGCCTTGAACATACAATAGGTAGTGCCTTTTACCACTAGGGGAAACTATCACTTAGAAAAAACTCAAAACCCATATTGTTAAATTCTTAAAAGCCTGTATAGATGGTAGAGATAATATATGCATATCAGTTAAACCTCCCAAAAAGGAAACATACTAAAAAATGGGGCTTACCTTTTACCAGATATTTTTTCATTTTGACACTTAACCTCACACTCTTTATGGTAGAAAGAGGATCTTCAATTGACATAGCAGAATTCTTCTTCTTTGCATTGGCATGCTTCCTCTGTGTAGATGTTCTCTCCTTAGTTGCTGGTTTGTCATCCTCAATGGCAGCTTCGACCAACACTTGTAAATTTCTTTGGGCTACCTCATCTTGAAATTTCTTCAGCTCAACCTTTAGCTTCCTATTCTTAGACTGAAAGCCTATGTTTTTCCTGTAAATATTCTTTATCTGTCTATGAAGGGGTTGGTCCTTTCTTCCTACAAATCTTGCCAAGTCAAGGGTGTGACTATATCCATCCATGATCTCTTCCATCTGATCCAAGTGGACCTTTTCTTCTGCTTTAATATGGGATATTTCTTTTCTTACATCTCTAAGATTCTTGATAAGTATTTTGTAGGTCTGATTGCCAGGAAGAACAATGGCATGCATGCATAGTCTCAATAATATTTTTCTCAGACTCCTCTTTCTCCTGCATGGAAAGTGTCTTGTCTACCTCATCAGGTTCCTTGATGGATTTACTTTTATTCTTCTTTCTCTGCACAGGGGTTTCATCTTTTCTTTCAACAGGTTTCTCAATGCTTTTCTTAGAGGTTTCATCTTTCCTCTCCAAAGTTATTTTAGTACCTTTACCCTTACCCTTCTATAAAGGGGTTTCTTGTTTCCCTTCAATAGGATAAAAACTACCTTTACCCTTCTCCCTCTAAATAAGGGTTTCTGATTTCTCCTCCAAAGAATTTTCAATGCTTTTTCCTTTCTTCTTTCGAATAGGGGTTTCTGGTAAAGACTGCTCTTTGAAAACCTCCTTAGGAATTGATGACCTTGTGAAAGGCCTTTTACCCTTAATTTCGACTGCTAGAGGAGAAGAGGGAAAGAGAATCTTATTCCCTCTCTTGAATGTAGCTTTGGTAGAAGAACACATCTCTTCTAACCCTGGTGGAGAAGGTGGTGAAAAATCTCTGAGTGGAGAAGGAAAAACTTCCTCCTTAGTTTCTATGACCTGCTTGTTGATCTCTGAAACTTGAATAGAGGCTCTGCCCTTTCTCTTCCTATTGGTCCCTTCTTTAGTAGCACTGGTGGGTGAAAAAGGAATTTCCTTCTGTGATTGAAGAGTTGGTGCTAAATCCAAATTGAAATGAGAGGTAACAACAAAATTCTCCCATGAAATCTCTTTCTTTCCCAATTCCTCATAGACTAGGATTCTAATTAATCGAGACTGGAAAAAGATAGAATCCACATCTTTAGATTTAGCTTGTATCCTTTATGACATCTTACCTATACTCCTCAACAAGTAATAAGTAATATTCATCTCAACCTTACTAGTAAAATGTAGCAAAAACCTTATATGGGACTTGTACAATGTGTTAAATCACCCTTCACAAGTAAAATATCTTTGTATGATCTTCAATAATATGTCAAATTGTTCAATCAATTGACTCCTTGGAATACTTTTGGACAAATCATTGGCTTGATATTCAGGTTTAAAAATATCTTTTGCATATGTTGAACTCAAGGCCATGGCTTTGAACCTTTTTTCACTTGAAAGGGGAATTCCTGTTACAGCTAAGATAGAGGCTTCAGTCACCTCAAACTCCAAATCCCCAACCTTGGTTTTCCTTCCATCAAATTGTAATGAAAACTATCTTTCTAGCTCTGGATGGCCTCTCTGCATGTTTTGACAGAAAGACATGCACCCTACTCTTTGAAAGGCCTCTCTTTCCATGGGTTTTGTATCAAAAATATGCATGTCCATAGATTATGGCCTAGCGACCTTGCCACCTTTGTGTGTCTTCCTTGATTGAGGAGTCTCTGTAGCTTAAAATGATGGATTTTAAAAGGCTTAAGGGATGTTAATGACCAGAAAATATTTAACTAAGGATTCAAATGTACAATGATGACCCTTTTTAAATAGACTGTTGATTAGTAAGCCAAGTTTGACCTTTAGAATTACACTCTTAGGCTTATACATGTATTTGAGAGTGTAGACAGTGAGGGGGTAATCCAAAATTGGCCCTCTGCATTTGAGTAAAAACACCAAACTAAGAGGTGAATGGAAGTAAGAAAAACACAGAGGGTTTGAGCAGTGCCTCTGGGTAGCGTAATGCATACACAAAGGATAGGCTATTTACAGACTTGCGATTTCAATGGTTAAAGAGAACAACAATAATCAGACCATAGATACAGGCAAGGAAGTTTACAGGTCTAAAGAAGAGAAAAGACAAGGCTACTATGCAAATATGGGTCCCTTACTACTGAGCAAGCTCATCAAACTAAAAAACCAAGCACAAATTTCCAGTGAAAATGAATATGCAGAGGAGGCAACACGAGATACCTTTGGAGTAGAAACCTGTTGATATCTTCAACACAATCTCAGGATGAAATTGAGAAAACTTCATCCCTGGAATATTTCTCAGCATCGGATTTGGTTGACATGATGTCACCTGATCATAAATTGTGAATTTGCACAGTGCAACACTATTGATTTTTTCAAAATTAGAAACCGTTACCAAGGCTCATAAATGCAAGATCTTTGAAGGCATCTTTAACCAACTTCTGTAACTGAAAACAAGGGACACAACATCAGTCGTGGCAATCATGACTCAAGGTGGAAGTATGATGAATGTGATAGGCACTACAGAACTACCTGATGAGTAGGCAATGCATCTACTTCAAAACTTGATTGGACAGGTAAGCAAAGACAATGAGGCATGCCTATGAGATCATGAGTGAGGAGGAAGGTGTGTCACATCAATCTAGTCATGGGAGGGATCGAGCTAGGGACAAGTTATGAAGGGGACCAAAATAATTCATGAGATAAAAATGGTTCAGGGATCAAAAATCAATTTGAGGATCAAACTAGAGCTAAGACTCAAAAAGTTTAATCATCTAAGGGGTCCTACCAAACATAAATTTTAAAGGGATGAGACTTTAAAATAAAATTTAAAATCTAAGGCTTAAAAAAGGATTGAAAACAAACTAAAATACCCAAGGCAATTTAGTGTGATAACATTGGCTCCACAGGGAATGGCATGCCCCTTGTAGGCTACCAAGAAGTAGATTTTGTGCCTTATCCTAGGGCTATGGGGTCAGTTATTGAAACAAAAATAAAAAGAAAATGATATTTACAATGACATGAAGATCCACTCAAGTCTCAAGAAAACTACTTTTTTCAGGAAATGCCCATTGACAGGGCCACCAAAAACCTCTTCATTCTCCATATTCTACAACTTAAAAGTGTTATTAGACAATACCTCAAAGATTTTGAAAGGACCGATCCGTAAATATTCAAATTTATTGTGCTTGTCTTTATCTTACTTTGGTGCATCCCACTTGAGCATCAAATCATCCAATTGAAAATCCTTTTTGTTCACCTTTTTTTCGAAAGCCTGCTTGATTTTCAATTGATGGTCAGATGCTTTGTGTACAAGCTGCTCACAGGTTTGCTGCACTTCAACCAGCTGTTGAATCCTTCTGATCATATGATCAGGTTCCCCTTGATAATCTTGGAAGAATTTTTCCACAGGTAAGGAAATATGAGAAGTAAAAAATGCCTCAACTCCATATACCAGTTGGAAAGGGGAAAGTCCCAAGGACCTTTTCACTGTCACTCTGTCAGCCCATAAAGAAAATTTGAGTTTCGAATCCCATGCCTTTTTGTTATCCTCTAATAGAGTTTTAATGATCTTTATAATGATTTTGTTCTACGATTCTGCAAGCCCATTTCCCTAAGGATAGTAAGAGGTGGAATGAATCAAAGTGATCCCAAACTATTCACAGAAATGAATCAATGTATCAACCTTGAATGATGTAGCATTATCAGTGATGATTCTGTTAGGACACCTAAACCTTGCTATGATGTCTTCCAGGAAACCAATGATCACATTGTGTGAAGCATTCCTTGTGGGAATAGCTTCAATCCATTTAGTAAAGTAATCTGTAGCATTCAAGATCCATCTATGCTAACCATTGGAAGTGGGATAGATTTCCCGGATAAAATCTAGACCCCACTGCTAGAAGGGTCCTGAGGCTACCATAGGTTTTAATGGAAAAGGCTTAAGCTACTTCTTTCTGGAGAACTTCTGACAGTTAGCACATGCTCTGATCTTAGCACAAACATCAGTGAAAAAACTAGGCTAGAAGTACCCATCCTTGAGGATATTGTATGTCGTGGTTCTCCAATAATGATGCTCCCCACATAAACTATCATGGAAATCATACATGATCTTTTGGGCTTCTTGGGGGTCTAAGAATCTCAAAAGCACTCCTAATGGATCCTTCCAATACAAAACTTGATCAAAAAGGCAATACTTTATTGATTTGAGTTTTAGGGCTCTCACCTTGTTCTTTTCCATACCACTTGGAGGCTGTAAATTTTGCAGAAAAAATATAATGCCCTTGTACTAGCTGCAATTTTCCAATGCAGAGATGATTTGAGGACCTTTATCAGTTATCTCATCCTACTGATTTTCTGAACATGAGTGGATGAAATTCACCCCCAATGCTGAGAAATTTGATTCATCCAAGAGCTTGGCTAAACCCTGGCTTTTAACCAATTTTGTGGGCCTAATCTCCAAATCAAATTCAAGTAGTTTAGCAATCCACATGCTTCTTTTTCCATCTATATCAGGCTGAATATAAATTTCTTTTACAACAGTTGATGGGACATAAGCAATAACTCTTGAATGTAGGACATAAACTCTAAAGGACTTAAGAGATTTAACCAATGCATAATCTTTCTTGTCCACTATTTCATATTTTATTTCATCATCTCTTAATGCCCTGTTGAAAAAGGAAATGGGTTGCTCTAAGCCTTCAAAATGGATAAAAAATTTAGGCCTCCTATGGCCTCTATTCCAATTTCCACTTCCTCTGTTATTTTGACCATTGATGCCTCTACTGAAAAATCTCATCCTGTAGCAAAGGTTTGTCAGCAATGAATATATTAATAAACCATACATGACACTATGCTTATATGAATCAAAGGTTGGCTCCAAAATTTACACGAGATACATGCAAATCCATCCATAACACATCATTCATTAATTTCGATGTGAATAGGGAATTATAGGGTTCACGGGAAATATGGAAGGAGTATAATTATAGAAAAATGGTATCATGGAGGGAATCAATATACAAATACTATTCAACAATTAACCAAGCAATTAACTCTGTATATAAAAATATGAGGAATATCAGTCTTCAACCCTTGCTATGCTATCTTTATTTTTCTTCCACACAAACTTCTCTTTTAAAATTTATATCACAGAACATGGATGAAATAAGTGAAATTGGGATCGTGGAGGGAGTATATTAGCAAAAAATGGTAGAATGACGGAGAAACTTTACGGATACCATTCAAGTGAAAAATCAAAACATGTTATCTCTGATGCAATCAAAATATATCTATGTCCCAGATTTTAAACAATATTATGTTTCCAAAACAATAACCAAAACTGATGCTTTCTTTAACAATGTTGCTCGCAGGCCTCCGAATCTATTTCATAATAAAATGTTTGATATGCTCATAATTTATTAACCAATGTAACCATGATAACAATATTGTCATAATACAACAAAATGGATGAACAACATCATAATCACTACAATAATACACCAATAATATTAGAGCGAACGAGCCCATAACATCAACCCCAACAATGGTTCTTTAAATCTTATAGGGTCATGCAATGTGCTCCCAAAACAAAACTCATATCCATCTTTAAATCAAGCTACCATTGAATGAAACCCTTTTTAATTTCATTCTAAGCAGTATTATTCAATTTGAGCATCAAACATTTCAAACACAGGTGCTTTTGCAAACAATAAAACATGACGATTTAACCAAGATAAGTAAAATTTTGCTATCGGAAACACAAGCTTCAACAGACTGTAACTTCCAATGAATAGGTGAGTACAAGACTTTTTCCACAATTTCCAAGCAAGAGACCAATTAAATCCGTGCCCAAGTAACCGATAATGAACAATGATGTCATCAAACCCAAACTTGAGTAAGCAACGCCTTCAATGTAATGCATAGGGTTCGATATATATCAATGACATTAAGTGGTAGAGACAACAGGGAAATTTAAACAGAGGGTTTGGCAATTTCATAACATAAAACGCTCACTCCACAGGTGCTTCACCTCAATAGTCATAGGGTCGAGGTTATGGCATGGATATATTAACCACAGAGACCAGCAATGTAAATTTATATGTGGAGTATTGAAAAATACCAGAGGTAAGGCATATATGACCTATTTCAACAGGGAGGCCAAACCCACAATACAGAACCATAGACAAGGTAGGCCTAACTTCAACTTTTACTCAGCAAATCTATGCAAACAGTTACACACAACAAAGACACTGCGACCATTTTTTAATTCCAACAGTCTCAAAACAACCACCACAGGAAACCAAGGATGCAACCATAAATACACAGTCCCAAAAAAACATCATGAAATCTCAAGAATCACACAGACCACGAGCAACCAGAGCCAACCTTTTTATTTAAGGGAAGAGTGACTTTCATGGATGGAAAATTAATAAAACCCCATACTTGTAAAATATTGTGTAACGAGAAAACACCAAGATTGTATGCTTCCTCCATGACCAGGAAAGGCAAAGCAACAACAACTAACAGGGGAAAATGAAAGAATGACTAGGGTGGTGGGATCGATATGAGTTTGAGGGACATGCATTTATTGCACATTGCTTTTTCCTCTAGATTTTCATTAATGGCTTAGTACAAGCCAAGCCCAATAGTCATCTCACCACACCATTAACATTCAAAACCATTATTACAACCAACTATTCCAAAATTTCCATGTTATAATTTGAAAGGTGCATGATATTCCAAAGTGCACCACCCCTTGCCACTATCCATATTTCTCATATGACAACTTGCTAGGAACACAACCAATTTGCAATTCAAATCAATGTGCATAAAAATAGTAGCAAGGGTCGAGGTGATCACCCAACTTTTCTATGGACAATATAAAATATCAAAATTAAAACTGGAGTGTAATTATTTCATCCAAAAAGGAAGCATAATCATATTTCGTGAGAGATAATTAAGACCACATTGTTCCTTGTTTTAATCACCTTTCCCACAACATATTATCATAAGCATTTTAACCATGATTTGAAGCAAATGAGTTGTAGAAACTGTGTTTCAACCATTACATAGGAAAAGAAAATATAAGTGTCACTTCTCCATCATAGTGCCACAACTTAAACAAGGGGTCGCACCTACTAGTATATTGTTAATATAATTAAATAATAAAGCTTGGCAATCATTTGAGATAATAGTATACAACATTGTGATTTTAAATGTCATCAATTGTTTCACAAATCAAATATACTTATTCTATTCAACATCGTATCCTTTTTCAAAAATATTTGAGGGTACAACTCTTGGAGCAATTGGTTCATTTTATATCTTATGAAAATATACCAAGACAATTCAATTCCTTATCTAACTCTATAGAAAATTTCTTATTGAATTGGCATCTACTTCATTAAAAAAATACCACATCAAGCATTCATTGTATAAATCATCATACACATAAATCATCATACACATATAAGAGGAAATAACAAAGTAATATGTCCATATATATAAGGTGTGTTCACAAAACATCCAAAATTGAACATAACAAAATTGGGTTATCCGCCCATACATCCGCAAAATAGATATTCATCAAAGTCCATCAAACTAAAAAGCACTAATCATCACAAGGGGCCCTATAGTTATTATATCAAATTACAACCCTCGCAACCTTCTGCAGAAGGCCCCCAAATCGATTCCCCACACCCACTACATGCCTTTGCATACATAGAGCTATGACATCCATATGTGGCACTGGGATCCCAACAATCAAACACACGATATTTTCCTCGATATCCTCTAGAAAATCTACATCGACTCCTCCACTGTGTTTTCCTTTGCAAACATCTAGTTACTCTCCTGGCCTATGAAACAATGACATGAATACTAGACACAAAGTGCATAGTCTACAAATGAATTAAAATTTGTTATGTTACACACAAAAACATCTATATATAACAAAATCACAAAAACATCCATAATATTCTTAAAAAATCCCCAAAACAGTGCGAATGTATATTTCTTAACAAGCTCATCGTTGAACCCTTCCCCCTCGGGGAGAAGCATATAAGGATCACCATGATAGTTGACGCCATGATATGCATAATCATCCAATGCCATTATCCGTTAGTCCCACCATTGAAAAAAAATGGCATCAAAATTAAATTGTGACCCCCTCGAGTCGTGATAGCATATATGTCCATTTCTTCATTGTTGGATCCCTGACAACATCTTTTGGCACCAAATTCCATGGACATGATGTAGGAACCCACTCAAAAAATAAAGATAACAGTACGGACCCATAGTAAAATAGTTTTTGATGTCCCAACCTGCACTTGAGTAATTGATCCTTCATATTCACCAGAACAGTTGCACACCAATTGTACATTGTGGGAGATAAACACATTGTTACAACAAATTTTTCCTCACTCCACTTAACTTGTTTGGATTACCTTCGATTTCCTTACGAAGACTTGAATTTCCCTTTTTGTGCATTCCAGAGCCAAAAAAGCATATTTTCCAACATATACACGCCCTATCATTTATACAACAAGCGTATACTAATGTTGCTCCACTAAAGCCCACATACATCAATTTTCGTGCTCAAAATTAAAAATTATGTCAGGTTTCCATGCCATTTCATGAGATCCATGATCCTTGACCTTCCATTTACTAGAAATTCTACGAATCGGCCCTTTAGTTCCATTTGAATGATATAAATTGAGCCATATCCAAGCCTTGAAAAAAAGAAACAATTCAAATTTGAGAGCAAAGACACTTTGGAGAAATTTCACTTCATATTAAGTTTGCATCCCTTCGTCCTTGAAAGTATGAACTCCTTGGTCAACCCAAAATCTCTTCCTTATTTATGATGAATAACCTCATGGACTCCTATATATTATCTTTACTTTGGTGGAGGCCCGACTCGAGGGACTTAGTTTGTCGGTTCTGATATGTGTCGTTACAAAAGTTTGTCACATATGTACTTCTGTTGATTATTTCAATATAATTTGTCTTTTTTCATCCAATTGATATCTTGCAAATATTTGAATTATTATTCCATGGGCATATTTTTCATGTATGTTAATGGATTATCCTAATCTATATGCGAACATTATATATTATAACCATATGCTTCTGTATCTTGGTTGTTAAGGACAAGTTGCAGGTATAACGATTTGGGTCATGTGCTCAATGGTGGTCTTGTTCAAATTTCTGGACGAGGTAGGATCTTAGCCTTGTCTTGTTATAATTTCATTTATATATCATACTTGGTATTAGAGTTTATTTTTGCTTGTCATTTCATCTTTTGTGGTTTACCCCTTTCCATAGAGATATTTTACTCGTAGAAAAATTGGCGACCATACTAGGGATTGATCTTTTTTTGGGGGGTTTGGAGTGTTTTTCTCCTTGACTTTCTCTCTATTAGTCTGAGTTTCCTTGTTGCCTATTTTTTACCTTGCATTTGAGTTTCTTGGCCTAACCCTTTCCCTGGCATTGTTTTTCTTCATATACATGGTATTTTCCTTAACATACACATATATATGCGAGATGTCTTGCTTTTGGGATCACATATACATTATTTCTGTTCAAACAGTCACATACATCATTTCTTTATTCTTGCTAGATGAGTTTGGTGTTTGTTCGGTGAGTTTGGTTGGTTGTTGAGTCTTCTTGGGTCCATGTTCTTACTGTTAAGTGCCTAGAGCGTGATATGAACACTTTTTATTGTTGAATTTTTGGGCATATTTCTCTCTTATCATCTTTTTCATTGGTTTTCCTGACACATTGGTATGAGTGTTTGCTTATTGGTGTCCTACTTGGCTTGTTTATTTTTTCTTACAGTAGGGTATTCCTGGGATTTTGCTATTCAGTCCTTGCATTTTCTTTTCTTTATATCGAAAATACAAAAATATTTTCTTATTTACATTATGGCATTTTCACTTTTGATTAAATTGCATTAAGTTTGAGATGTGTGGAGAGATTACATTTCATTGAAATTGTAGAGATTGCATTGGAAATATTTCATTTGGAAGCATACCATATATTTAAAATTCAAGGCTATTACTTAGCAGTGTTTTTATATTTTCTTCTTTTTATATGATGATTTGTAATGTAACAACCGTAGTAGTATATATACTTAGGGATTATTAAGTAAACTATTTATTAGGCAATTAATTTTGCCTACCATGTTAATAACTAAACAAAGATTGCTCTAATGATATTAATTAAGTATTTATTAATTAATTAAAGGTTATAATTTTGATTAATTAATTAATTAATTAACTACCTATTACATTGAAGAACATGGGTATTAAATTTAAAAGATTAATAATTTATATTGTTTAAATTAAAAAGGTTACGTACACGGAAATGGATAAGATATTAATTACGAAAGGATAAAATAATAAATGAAAGGATAAGGGGCATTAACTAAGTGTAGGTAAGGAAGTAAATGAGAAAAGGGCAGTGAAGGAGGGATATGAGCGGAGGAGGTTACGGAGAAAAGGGATCATTCTACGGGATTATTATTTTTCTTTGGGGCTCTCTTCGATTGGGAGGGAGGAGAGTTGAGTTTTGGTGTCGGGAGGATTAGTTCAGGGGGCACCGGTTTGCTGGGGGTTTTGGGCATGGGGGCCAGGATATCCATATGATATCCTGGAGCTAGGAAGTTGTCCTAGCTGGCAGGGTGGAACAAGTTTTCGGCAGTGTTTACACAGTTCAGCAGCGGTCAACAAGGCAAGTGGAAAGCGGAGGGTTAGCATCAGACCAAGGTAATTTAAATTGTGTATTTGTTTTATTTTGTTATAAAATTTTATTATTCGTTGATCAATTTAAAATGCGTATGTGTAAACATAAAAAGGAATTATTGAATTTTACTGTTTTGTTTGTAGAATTAATTGATGTTAAATAATATGGCCACTACAAATGGTATGAGAGATTTTGTTTGAAATCTGGGCTTGAGGGCCAAAAATCCAAGCTCTAACTCCAGCTACGCCTAACCTGCAAACCAAGCATAGAAATTTTAACACAAATATACAAATAAATGAAATATGAATTGAAAATGTAAAAAAAAAATTTACCAAAGTAAAACAAGCAACTAGGGTTGTTACAGATATTCTCCAATATTTCATAAATATATCTTCCCCAAAATATATGGGGTCTTTCATTGTAAACATAAATGGAATTGAGAGTATTATAAAAAAAGTTTACAATAATGGTAATTTTACATTTCTTCTTCTAATGTAATTAACAATAGATCCATAAATTTGAACTTCCTACCGCAATATGCCAAGGAATTTTGTTATGTTCAAATCTAAGTGTGACTAAATAAGAAGATCAGTGCAACTTTTAAAATTTTATGTGGACCTCTCAAGCCACAGTGAGAATATGGTTCAAGCCACAGTGAGAATATGGTTCCCAAATAATCAGAGAATTTGGTTTCAACTTTCAATTCCTCTCACTCAAAAAGTGAGAAAACAAATTAAAAAAAATCAAAGAAAAAGAAAAAGACAAAAAAAAAAAATGCATTCTTCACCAAGAAAATTTCTAGAATTTACTTTCGGTTATGATGGACAGCCCTAAGACAGCCCTAAATCCTGTTAATTCATCTCTGGTATATGTAGGGACGCAGGATTCTTGTGATATCTCATTGTCAACTAAGCCTATGCAGTTCTCCTCCATGGTGTATCTGAACAGAGGAGGAAGGAAATTTATGATATGTCATTGTTAACTCAGTCTATGCAGTTTGTCTTTGTCCTAGGTAGTGTATCTCAATGAAGTTAGGTGCAAATCTCTTGGGTGATTTCGATGGAAAATGTTTTCCTTAGCCATGGGATTTAAGTTGAATGTAAATCCCACTAGTTTAACAAAGAGGGGGAACTCTGGTGAAAATAATGCAGATATTGGTTCTTTCATGATGGAAAACTCAATAACTTTAAATTTATATTTGTCGGAACTTCCTTTATTTTAAATGAATTCTAAAGGGTAAAATACTAAAATTAGGAACTTATTTTATATTAAATAAATTCTAAAGGGTAAAAATACTAAAATTCCTGGTTTAATGTAAATTCAAGGTCTCAGAATACAACTGGAGTTGCACAAAATGCAAATAACTTAGAAAGGGTTCCTAGGCTTGCCTTTTTGGTCAAATCGTTGATGGATTCATTAAATGAAATCAAAAAGGGAAAAACACAAAACCTCTTGTTTTATTATAAATTGATTTTCATTGTTAGGTGATGGTATCGTAGTAATTTGAGATAGCTATTGACCTAAAGTTCAAATCTTGGTGAGCATACTCCTACCTCCTTGTTGAAATCGCTAAGAGATTCAACAGACTAGATGTACCGCAGGTTAGTGTCAATGTAACTGACGTACACAGGGAGCTCCTCTAGCGTAGAAAGAATATGCTTGGCCACATCAAAATTCAAACAACCATCACTGACAGAAGAAGGAGAATTCTCTGTCACTTCCTCCTCATCCTCCATCTTCGGCCTCGCAAGATCCGGCGATGGAAAACCTATGAATCCATGCAACTCAAGAGCCAAAGCCGCGTTCTCCTATCTGAGCCCCTCGTTCTCCTTCCTGCTTCCATCAATTTTCTTCACCAACGTCAAATTCTGAACCCTCGGCATATCATTCTCACGGACAAATGCCTTGAGCCTCTATTGAAGCCCGCTATTGTTGGCAGTGCCACCGTTTTCTTCGGTGGGCACCATATTGTGCAGTGAATTCAAAATCTCTTGCACCTCTGATGGTGGCTGCAAGCATTTCAGGTCCTTCAGAAAGACTATGAGGTGATCTTTATCTGCAAGCTTCGCCCACTCTGATAAGCATCCCTACATATACTTAAAGTCACATTATCCTCTACACCTTCAAGGTTATGAAGAAAAGTAAAATAGGCATTCAAGCATTCTCTGCAACTATCAGATGATGATAGTAATTACACACAGCTCAGCTGCACTTCCCTGAAACTCGGCGTTGCCTCCATCTCCTGAACATTTGTATGATCTTTGCAATGAAAATTAGTAGTAATCGTTGTACCCAAGCCACAAAATTCCATTTAATTGGGTGAAATTCCATTTGACTGCAACGTGTCCAATATTTTCTTGAGACAAATCTCAAAAGACGATCAAGGAACTGCAAGGTCGCCCATGACGTTTGTGTATCGTGACATATAAATGGCTACTATAGAATTTACAAATCGACAACATCTTCCTCTATTCGGAGTAAAGCATGTAGAGATTACTTTTGTGAAGTTCAAGTTGCCAAACTCAAGAGGGCAACCAGTGTCAACTGCAAGGAAAAAGGTCATTTCCAGGCGCCACAGAATCAAGAGACTGAGAACCAACTGCTCGAACACCATTCCCTGCATTTATGAGGTTAAATGTCCAAAAAGAAAAGCTCAACGCTGCACTAKCTAAGCTCAAACTTAAGCACACTAAATCCTCGTATCCAAACTGCTCGAAAAAAATAATTCCGTAAGCTAATAGAACCATTAAAGGATTTCGTATGATAAATTTGAGTCAATTTACTCTTGGAGAGATTTACATGATAACCTGAAGCTTGACCTCCATTAAACAAACCCCAGCGGTATTTATCAGCTGAGTAAGTGGGAACGGAGGGTGTAAATGCACACAGCTGAGAAATTAAATTTAACCGTAATTGATTCCTTACCCTCTAGAATCTCTTTTCCCACCGCTCGTTCGCCGAAAACTTGCGAGAACTTACATGAGCATCCCTGCAATCGCTTCCAACACTAGTCCCTTCATCTTCTTCCAATTCATCCTATCTGAACTAAGAGGAGTAGGAGGAGGAGGATGCGAGGAAGGTCTCGGTGGATGAGAAGGAGGCGGCAGAGGAAGGACGCGTACGGTTCGAAGAGCTGGCAGGTGTAGGGTTTTAGGGTTAGGTATGAAGAGCAAGAGGGAAGGAGGGGGCACGTGGGCCTCATGTGAGGACCCACTGCCCGACTGTAGAGGTATATATTTTTTATATTATATTATATTTTATTCTTTTACTAATTCATTTTAATTAATTTACTTTAATTGCATTTTAAATAATTAATTTTAATTTTAAATGTAAATTTCAATAATTAAATTTAAATTTCTAATCTCGTTGAATGTCAATTTTTTTTTGCATAGAAATTAAGTATTTACTTTCTAAACTTAATTTTATCCAAAGTAATTAATAATAATAATTAATAACAGTAATTAAGTAATTAATGTGTTATTAACATTAACATATTTAATAATATTTAAACATAACATTACGATACTAATAAAAATTATTTTGGAGATATTAAAATTTGGGGGAGTCTATGGGTTTTGAACCCGCGACCACCCACCAAGCGATGCACCTAAAGAAGAGCAATAACACCAATGCGCCACACATATCACTTTTAAAAATAAATTCACATATAAATAGTTTAATTGTCAATAATAGCAAGGTACTATCCTGAAGAATAATCTTTGATTATCTAAGCGTCAGGCTCATGAGACCTTAGACACAACTCATCGAGCCAAGCGCCAAGTCCCTCCACTCCATTCCACTAGTCAAGTCAACACTAAATATCAATGCGGCATTCAACAACGCCAACACTCCACGCCAAGGAAAAGCTCCTGAGTCAGGCATCGAAGGATATTTAGTCGTAAGTGAAAAGTTAAAAGGACTTAGACTGGGATAGGTGGGGAGGAGGAGACATATGCACTAGGAGGGTAAGCATAGGAATTGGCGAGTATGGCGCAAGACTAGTGTAGCTACAGGGCAAGGGAACCAATATCTTTTTCATAGGAGCGAAGAAATCAAGCTTAGATGCTTACTCCTAATCCTAACCTAGCCAATCCCCTAAAGGAGTAATGTCTGTTTACAGATAGGTAAAGAAAACTTAAGCCTAACCCTGTTTCTAGTTTGAGTAGCACCAATTTGAAACATCCTTGAACTCACCCTGACAACTTGGTCGATGCAGGTTAAAGAATACAGGATGGTCAGGACTCGAGGGAGCCGAGGCAGGGGAGCATCGTCGCAAGCACCGCCAACACCTCCAGCGCCACCACCACCATCGCTTGAACTAGCCCTCATTATGCACTCGTTGGAAGCCATTAATGAGACTTTAAAGGGGCGACAACCGGCAGGGACTGAAGTGGAACCCCCACCATCTGGAACGGGTAATCCAGAAGCATCAAGGGATTCAGGGGGAGGACCTCCACCCGAAGACATCATGCGAGAATTGCAGAAGATCAAACTTCCAAAGTTTGTCGGGGGTCGCACTAGTGAATGCGTGGAAGAATGGTTGGAAGGCATGACAAGGTGTTTTGCCTTAAGGGACTATGCGTCCAACTCAAAGGCAAAGATCGCAATTTTTCAGTTAAGAGACAGTGCCTTGAACTAGTGGGGCAACCTAGAAAGACAACTGCACCTTAGCCCAAACATAGTATCTTGGGAACTTTTTGAGGAGAGGTTTCGAAGGAAATATCTACCAACATACTACGAGGAACAATAGGTAGGGGCATTTCATGCCTTAGTACAAGGAAACATAACTGTAGAAGAATATGAGATCAGATTTATGGAACTGGTCAACTATGTTTCATATATGGACAATGACCAACGATAGGTAGAGCTCTTCATCTATGGATTGAACCCTAAGATAAGTGCTATGGTGCGGATTTGAAAACCATATTCAGTAGAAGAAGTGGTGGAAAATGCACGTTATGCAGAGGAACACATGAACTTAACTGAGGGTACAAGACCGACATTTCCGCATCATCCTGGATTCGTAGGGAAGGCCCCGATGACATTTCCTAGGGGAGGGGGCTCAAGGCCACTGCCATATGGTAACAGAGTTGTGCCAAGGACAGTAGTTGCAAGGATTTCAATGGAAGAAAGTGCAGCATCTCGTTCATCACCAACGGCGCAGACAGGTCCACGACCATCTCAGGGAACAATGAGTAGGGGTAGGGGTTCTAGGGAAAGGAACTCATTTCAGAGACAGTCACATAACAATGCATAGTTTCAATCTCATGTTACCTATTGGGGGTGCGGAGGAACCCATTACTAGCGTGACTTCCCAGAGTTACAATCAGGGTTCGTGCATAGAGAAGGAAAGGCACCGATGGGGAGAGAAAGTAGAAACCACCATATTTATGCAACAGTTAATAATCGCCAGGCCGAACATCAATCCACGGTGGTGGAGTCATTAGGTACGCTAAATCATATCAATGTTAAGATTTTTTTTTATTCTGGTGCGACAGATAGTTTCATTTCACCATCTACATTAGAAAAGAGTGGGTTGGCAGCCTACAAGCACGATGACTTTAAATAAGTCGAGATGGCTTCAGGGGAAAAACAAGCAGTAGGACCTAGTGTTGATAATTGTATAGTAGACCTGGGAGTGTGTACTACGAGGTTGAAGGTATACGTCACTGCTCTTGGGGCATATGACCTAATCATTGGAATGTATTGGTTAGCAGCTCATCAAGCTTTGGTAGATTGTTTCGCAAAGAGGGTGCTTTGTGTCGACGATGAAGGAAGACCAATAGAGATCCAGGGTGTATAGAGAAAAGTGTCATTATGCTTTATATCAACTATGAATGTTAAGAGATGCGTCAGACAAGGGTGTCGATTGTATGTAGTGGAAGCAGTGAATGAAAGGAAAGGACCCTCATTGGATCAGTACTCGGTATTGTTATAATTTAAAGATGTCTTTCCCAACGCGTTACCAGGGTTACCTCCTGAGAGGGAGCTTGATTTTACTATTGAGATAAAAACTGGTGCAGAACCAATATCCAAGACTCCGTATTGGATGACAGCGCCGAAACTTTGTGAATTGCAATTGTAGTTGAAAGAGTTACTGGACTTAGGGCTAATAAGGCCCAGTGTTTCACCTTGGGGTGCGCCGGTAATTTTTGTAAAGAAGAAGGACAGATCCTTATGACTGTGTATAGACTATAGGGACTTGAATCGTGCTACAGTGAAAAATAGGTACCCAATGTTGCGAATAGATGACCTCTTCGATCAGATGAAAGGAGCAGCGGTATTCTCCAATATTGATTTGCGATTAGGGTATCATCAGTCAAGGATTAAGGAAGGTGATATCCCAAAAAATGCCTTCCGAACTCGGTTTGGACATTACGAGTTTGTTGTAGTACCTTTCGGATTGACCAATGTGCCAACAGTATTCATGAGCCTCATGAATGGCATATTTTGGAAGTACTTAAACCATTTTGTACAAGTCTTTTTAGATGACATCCTCATCTATTCCAAGAATGAAAGAGAACATGAGGAACACTTGTGAATAGTGTTGTCCTGCCTTAGAGAGAACGAATTGTATGGGAAGTTGTTGAAGTGTTCCTTCTTCCAGAAAGAGATCCACTATTTAGGTCATATCATTTCCCATGAAGGAATCTCTGTGGACCCAGAAAAGGTAAAGGCCATTATGGAGTGGCCAGTGCCGAAAAATGCCCATGAGGTGAGAAGCTTCATGTGGCTAGCAGGTTATTATTGAAGATTTGTGGAAGGGTTCTCAAAAATAGCAAAAACCATCACCACCTTCCAGTGCAAGGAGGTCAGGTATGAATGGACAGTAGAGTGTGATAGTGCATTCATTGAGGTTAAGATGTTACTAACCAGTGCACCAATTCATGAGTGTCGGATATGGAAAAGGACTTCACAGTCTGCACGGATGCCTTGAAGCAAGGGTTGGGGGTCGTGCTAATGTAGGATGGAGGAGTGATAGCTTATGCGTCAAGGAAGTTGAAGAAACATGAGGAGCTATACACGACTCATGATTTAGAGTTGGAAGCTGTAATGCTAGCTCTGAAACTTTGGAGGAACTATCTTGTTGGGAGAAACTTTGAGCTCAAAACGGACCATCAAAGTTTAAAACATCTCTTCACTCAAAGATATCTAAATGCCAGGCAAAGGCGTTGGAGTGAGTTTATGAGTGAGTATGATTTTAGTATTTCATACATAAAGGGAAAGGAAAATGTAGTTGTAGATGCCTTGAGTAGGAGACCACGTATCTTCTCCTTGGTAACCTTAAAGGTCAATCTGAGGGAACATATGTTGACACAAATCCCAGGAGACAGTTGGTATTTAAAGGTTACTTCAAACCTCCAGAGCGGGAGGCAGTTAGATCCAAAGTATGAAGGATATAGTCTGGAAACAGATGGACTGTTAGGATATCGAGGAAGGATGTACATCCCTGAGAATGGGGATATTTGAAGCATCATACTGAAGGAAGCCCATAGAGCACTTTATTGTGTGCATCCGGGTGTGAAGAAGATGTACATAGATATGAGGAAGCTCTTCTTCTAGGTAGGCATGAAGCGCGATGTAGTCCATTTCATCGCCAAATGCCTGGAGTGTCAACAAGTGAAAGTCGACCACCATCACCTAGCAGGCCTCCTACAACCACATGATGTTCCTATGTCCAAATGGGAATTCATATCTATGGATTTTATTGTGGGGTTGTTTCTCACACCCCATAGACACAATGCCATTCTTGTGATAGTGGATAAGTTAACCAAGAGTGCTCATTTTATTCTGGTTAGAGACACTTACGATGTCACTGATGTGGCACGTGTGTTTGTAAGTGAGGTTATCCATTTGCACGTGATACTTAAGAAGATCATTTCAGATAGGGACTCCAGATTCACTTCTAGGTTCTGGACAAGTTTACAGTCAGCGTTGGGGGATCAGTTGAACTTAAGCACAACTTATCATCCTAAAACAGATGGGAAAACTGAGAGAGTAAATCAAGTCATGGAAGACATGCTTAGGATGTATGTAATGGATAATCAAACATAGTGGGAGAAGTACCTACCTTTGGTAGAGTTTGCCTACAATAACAGTTTTCATAGTTCCATCGGAATGCCACCCTACGAAACTTTGTATGGGAGGCCATGCAGAATTCCATTGAGTTGGGATAGACTAGAAGACCAAGTAACAGTTGGACCAGAATTGATTCAAGAAATGGAGGAACAGGTGATTCAGATTAGGCAGAGACTAAAGGAAGCACAGGATAGGCAGAAAAGACATGCAGATGCGCATAGGACCGACTGAAGTTATGAAGTGGGAGACCAGCTTTTCATTTGTATCATGCCTAATAAGAGTACCATATGGTTCGGGAAGGGGACAAAGTTGTCACCTCGATTTATATGACCATTCAGGATCCAAGAGAAAATTGGACCCGTTGCATATCGTCTCGTACTTCCACCCCACTTGCATAAAACTCATAATGTATTTCATGTATCTGTTTTACGTCATTATGTTGCTAATGAATCACATAAACTAAATTGGAAGGAATTGCAGTTATCAGATGTGGGAACCCTCATAGTAGAACCGTTACGCATATTGGACCGTAGAGTCCAACAACTCAGGAACCGTCTGGTAGACCAAGTTAAGGTCTAGTGGGACAAGTATATTCCAGGATCTGCTACTTGGGAAGACGCCGAGACACTACGACGAGACTATCCCTCACTTTTTTGACCACCTCGAGAACATGTTTCTCGAAGGATGGGTGTATGTAACACCACCTTTTGACTTAGACATCCAGGTTTACCTGAGGCCTATATACTTTATTTTCTAGTCACAATGAAACTATTCAGTGGTACACCTAAACTTTAAATGTATTAACTTTTATGAATGATTAAATGTTATTGATGATGATGTATGTAATGCGATCTATTATGTGAATGTAAACTTTACGAATGTTTAAATGTTATTGATGATGATGTATATGATGTGACATATTGTGAGAATGTGAATTTAATGAATGTTTAAATGCTATTAGGATGATGTTGGATATTATGCAATCTATTTTGGGTAAATGATAATCTTATGAATGGGTGTCGAAA
>ML811483.1:52004-64196 GCA_009831015.1 Picea engelmannii
TTTGATCTGGTTATGTGAGTGGTTACTAAAGGTGTTCGTCCTCTATTGGAATACCTGTGTTTTCGAACAGTTGTATCAGTCTAAGTCCCTAGTAAAAAAACTTTTCCTGAGAAAGAAGTTGTATAACCTGAGGATGAGAGATGGAGACTCGTTGGCAGGGCCTTTGAATGCCTTCAATACTTTGGTAAGTCAATTAGTATCTGTTGAGATTAAAATTTCAGATGAAGATAAGTGTATCAATTTACTTTTCTCTTTACCAGACTCAT
Organism: Picea engelmannii; assembly: GCA_009831015.1. NCBI lineage: Eukaryota > Viridiplantae > Streptophyta > Pinopsida > Pinales > Pinaceae > Picea > Picea engelmannii. The sequence goes on from ML811483.1 coordinate 52,271, forward strand.
GGGATAGTCTGTTTGTGGCCATAGGTAGTAATACAACTTCCTTGAAATTTGATGAAGTGGTCTCATCCTTGTTGTCAAAGGAAATGAGACTGAAGAACATGGAAGGATAGAGCACAAACACATTATTTGCAATAGGATTCCCCTAGGAAAGAAATATATCTAAGTCCTCAAGTGGGAGATATAAGTCTAAGGGTAGATCTAAATCTCCGAACAATTTTGTAAAGGTATGCTGGAGATGTGGAAAAGAAGGGAACTACAAGAAGAAGCGTAGATGCAAAAATGAGAAAAAGAAGGGATCTGAAGAAGATCCTTCTACAGAAGAAAATACCTACAAGGAAGAACGAGGGGGTGTGTACTTGGATATTTCAATCACACATGCATATCATGAGGCATGGTTGGTTGAATCAGGTGCATATTTTGTATGACACCCCATAGGGAGTGGTTCTATGAATATGAAAGGTATGATGGAGGTAATGTTTTCCTAGGTGATTATTTGACAACCAGAATAATAGGATGTGAAATATGTTAAGTTGAGGTTCATATATGGAAGGATTATAACACTACCTAGTGTTCTGCACATCCCAGGTTTGGCCAGAAATTTGATTTTTGTAAGGAAAATGGACGAGGCATGGGTAAAAACAATATTTGAAAAAGAAACTTGTAGGATGGGTCGAGGAGCAATGGTGTTGCTAAAGGGAGTTAAATTTGGAAATATGCATAATATGAAAGGAATCACTATTAGTGATGGTTATAATAGTTCCATTGTTCTTGATATTGGAGTTGAAGAAGAAAGAAATCCTACAGTCTCTAGAGAAAAGGTTATGTTAGGGCATCAAAGACTGGGGCATATGGGAGAGAAGGGTTTTTTACTACTACACGGTAAAGGTATGGCTAAAGGCATGTCTAATTTCTCTCTATATTTTGATTTCTGTGAACATTGTGTATATGGGAAGCATAATCGAGTAATATTCCCCTCTGGTGCAACGAGGGTAGAAGGAATTTTACAGCTAATTCACATTGATGCATTTGGACCTATGTTGGTTCCATCATTGGGAAAATCTATGTACTCTGTCTCATTTATAGATGACTTATCGAGGAATACTTGGATATATTTCCTCAGGAAGAAATCTGAATTCTTTGATAGGTTTAAAGAGTTTAAGGATCTTGTTGAGAGTCAAACAAGGAAAATAATTAAGGTGCTAAGGAAAGATAATGGCGAAGAGTTCTGCGGGAATGAATTTGAATAATTCTGTAAGAAGTTGATTATATCCAGAAAGAATGCTACTCCATATACACCTCAGAAGAATGGAGTTGTAGAAAGGATGAACATGACATTGATGCAAAATGAAAGGTGCATGCTCAGTGGTGCAAGGTTAGGGAAATAATTTTGGGCAGAGGCAGTGGGTATTGCATGTTATGTAGTAAACAGATCACCCTCATCAACACTAGATGAAAGGACTCCACAAGAGGTATGGAATGGTAAGAAAACTTCCCTCACACATGTTAAGGTATTTGGCTGTGAGGCCTATGTTCAAGTTCCAAAGAAAAACATGAGTAAGCTAGATAAGAGGGATGAAAACTGTATATTTATTGGGTATAAACATGGTCTCAAAATTTATAAGCTTTGGAACCCCGAAAATATGAAGGTTGTGTATAGTCGAGATGTGGTATTTAGAGAAATGAAGGATGTTGTTAAACAGGAAGTCCTACCAAGTAAGGAAGAACTAGAGAAAATAAATTTTGATTTAAAGGATGATGAATCAGACTCTACAAAAGAACATGATTCAGAAGAAAAAAATCCTCATACTCCAGTATTGAGGAGATCGATTCTAGAGATAAGGTCACCAGAAAGGTATACTCCATCTAATTTTCGTTCAAATTTTTCTTTGTCTATTGCTGATGATGATCCTAGAACTATCAAGGAGGTAGTAGATTTAGAGGATGGAAATCTCTGGAAAAAGACCATGGATGAAGAAATGGAAGCCTAGGATAAGAGTGACGCTTGGGTTCTAGTGGATTTTTTGACTGGAAGAAATCCCATTTGAAACAAATCAGTATTTATAAAGAAGTTGAATGCAGAAGGAAAAGTGGAGAAATACAAAGCTCGATTAGTAGAAAACAGTTATTCCGAGGTTGAGGGAACTGATTTGGGTGAGATTTTTTCTATTGTTGCCAAGTTAAATTCAATAATATTTATGTTATGTTTTATTGCTGCATTTGATTTTGAAGTAGAATAGATGGATGTGAAGAAAAATATTCCTACATGGGGATATGGAAGAAGAAATCTATATGAGGAAACCAAAAGGATTTGTTGTGAAGGGAAATAAGGCACTGATATGCAAGATGAAAAAGTCCCTATATCGTTTTAAAAGATCACCAAGGATGTGGTATCAAAAGTTTGATACTTATATGTTGGGACTTGGCTTCACAAGAAACAAAGAGGATCACTCTGTGTATTTTAAATTAATTGGTGATCATTTGATTTATTTGGTCTTGTATGTGGATGACATGTTGCTGGTAGGAAACAAAAAGGAGATTATCTAGGATGTGAAAACTCATTTGTCCTCTAAATTTGACATGAAGGATCTTGGTGCTTCAAATTTAATTTTCGACATGGAAATTAAAAGAGATCAGAAAAAAAGGAAACTCTGGTTAAATAAAATAAAATATGTCAAGACAATATTACAGAGGTTTAATATGCAGGAATGTAAAATGGTCAAGGTCCCTATTCCTATTGGTGAAAAATTATCTATGGATCAATGACCCAAGACACAGGAAAAGGAGGAGGAAATGTCTCATGTTCCATATGTGAGTGCAGTTGGAAGTTTGATGTATGAAATGGTTTGTACTAGATCGGACATTGCACATGCAGTGGGATTTTTGAGCAGGTATATGTCAAAACCAGGGAAGGAGCATTGAATAGCAGTAAAAATGGTTTTTTCAGGTATTTGCATGTCACTGCTAGCTATGTATTATGCTACCAAGGAAGACTAGGATTGGACAAAGTGTTGGACATACATGTCTTTATGGATGTAGACTGGGATGGAGTTTTGGATCATAGGAGATCTACAAGCAGGTATGTGTTTAACCTATTTGGAGGAGCAATCATTTGGATGAGAAAAATAAATGTTGTAGTGGCACTTTCAACTGCAGAAGTTGAATACATTGCAGCCAGTCATGAATGTAAGGAAGCAATATGGTTACAAACATTTTTTTTTAGGTATTGGGTTGGTACAACAAGTTGTAAGGATAGATTGTGATAGTTAGAGTGAAATTTTTCTGGCGAATAACCCATATTATCATTCAAAGAAAAATCACATTGATATTTAATATCATTTTCTGAGAGACATGGTTGAAGAAAATAAAGTGTTGTTGATGAATGTGGACACTTTGAAGAATGTTGCAGATTCATTAACAAAATCTGTGAGCACTAAGAAGTACTCTTGGTGTAGAGGATCCATGGGAATTGTAGCCTTGGATTGTTGACTATGTAACCTTGTAACCCCCTGTATGCAAAGAAAAGAACAAGTGGGAGAATGTTTGGTATATGTTATATTATGTGCATGAATAGCTCTAGTGTTTTCTATGTTGTGTTGAGAACGCAGGGGGATTTGAGGGGGGGGCGCTAGCCCCCCCCTTTGGCGGTGTAGGGGGGTGATATTCCCCCATGCGGGAGTTCAGGGGCAACGTCCCGAGAATTTTTTTTTTCTAAGGAAATGTGTCTCATTGTTTCCTCGATTTTGGTGTCCATTGTTGGGCATTTTTTTGGCACATGGCTTTTGTCAAAGGTTTTCTATTTCGGGTTAAGGAATTAGGGTTGTTGACTAATCTAGGTCATTTGGTTTGGGTTTTGGATTCTGTTGGATCTTATATGTATATTGTATTGTAAACAATGTAAGACTATGAATGGATATAGAGTATGTTGGTTTTCCCAGTTTGTGTTTCCAGGGGAAGAAATCTTTGTGTAATGTGTGTATTGTCCATTATATCTTTTCTATTCTTTTACTAGAAATTTGTTTGTAGTAAATATTGTTCAAGTTTAAAATCTACACCCTTGAGTTGGTCAAGGAGAATGTCAATTCCAGGAATTGGGTACTAGTTCCTAACTATGATTTTATTTAGGGACAGACAATCAATACAGAGTTATCAGGTCCCATCTTTCTTGTGTACCAACATGATTGGGATTTCACAAGGTGATGAACTTGGTCGGATGTGCCTCTTTTCGAGAAGCTATTGAATCTGGCATTTGGTTTCCTCATTTTCTCACAAAGATTAGTGATAGGCTAGCCCATTGGGTAGCAGTGTGTTGGGGGTCATATCGATTTAGTGTTTGTCTTGATAGTGGAGAGGTACCCTAGTGGGTGAGGAGAAGATTTATTTGTATTATTCCATGACTTTATCCACTTTCTTCTACTCCAGGGAGATACATGTCACAGAGGCCATGGATGTGGTTGCAACATTCCACTCACTTTGAGCATGAACCACGAAGAAGTCAAACTTCTTGGTCTAATAAATGACCTTCGTGCATTGCTTGGCAAGGAATAAGGAAATACCAGTAGGTGGGACTACCTCGGGTATCTTGTACAATTTCATGTCCAAAGTAATAATAACACTATGAGGCCTAGAATCATATACAACATTACGTTTCCATAAATAAGGTTGGCCCAAAAGAAAATCAAAAACTTCAAGGGGGGAGACATCACACAATACCTCATCGTTGAAGGGCTTGATGTCACAGGGAAGGCGACATTGTTTTTTGACATGGGAATCACTCCCTTAGCGAAGACATCTGATGGTGTACAAGTATGGTTGTGGTGTTGTCGACAAATCCAACTGCTTGAAAACCTCTGTTGAGATGAGGTTATTCTGGCTGCCACTATCAATGATGAAGTGCAGGGGAGTACTCTTCACCCACATTTGTGAATGAAAGGGGTACTCACCTTTCTCTTGTTCATTTGGTTTACTGGGCTGGACCTTGGTAGTAGCAATGGTGGAACTGGGTTCTGCATCAATGAACTGTCTCCCTTTTTCTGGTTCTAACTTAGAGTCAAATCCTGCATCTTATTCAGATGCTTTCACTTCGACCGCCAATGGCCTCTTTGAGTGGCATTAATCGGTGTTATGCCAAGGGATATTATGGAACTTGCACCACTTCCTAGTGTCTTTCTTTGTCTTCCCATTGTATTTATTTGTTTTTGTCTTAGATTGGTTGTCCTAAGGATGACCATTCTTTCTATGCCCTTTTTTTATGGGTTGGGGCCGATTTTTCCCTGCTTCTTCTGTGAGGGGTTTATAGACCCAAACTGTCGCATCTGTTGTTTACGATTCTACTCGATTTTGACACCATATTGATAGGCAAAGACCAAGGATGAGATGTCCAGAAAATCAATTTATGTCTAGATGTATCTATGCATCCCAACACAATACTTGAGCACCATATGATGCTCAGAGTATTTGATACCGAATTTGGTGTAGAAGGTATAGAAGACATTGGTGAACTCTGGAACTATTTGGTCCCTTTATTTCCACATTGTTATACATATTATATACAATTTTTCATAAATTTTAACAGGGTAGTATTGTTCCTTAATAGCATCACTGAAATAACCCCAAGTGGGAGCGATTGTAAATAATGTAGATCCCTTTGTTTACTTTTTCACATAGAAAGTCTCCCACCAATATTTGACATGGGGGATGACCTTAAAGAGTGAAAATGTAATATTTTCCCTATTGAAAATGTTATGGACATAAAAATACCCTTATAGAAAGTTTAACCATTTATCTACAACATCTTCATCTATTTGACCTTCAAATATAGGAATATAAAAAAATATTTATACCTTGAAGGGGGTAGCTCCTCCACTCAAGGAAGATGCATTGCATGTTGGTAGTTGTCGAAGGAATTGTGCAAACTTATCCATGATCTCATTCCTCTGTCACGTGAGGGATTCCTCAAGCAACAATTTAAAGGGATCTCCTTCCCCATTGTCTCTCTTTTCTTCCCCCATGGGCGGTTGTCAGGTTTGGCGAGGCTAATATTTAAAAGACTCAATTGGTTCAAGTCCCAACTTCATATACATTGACGTCATTGAAGACATGCACATAGAAACAAATGAAGAGCATACCGCTTTGATACCACTTATCCATATTTATGAGCAGAATGGAATGAAAACAAATCTATAACATTAACAAAGATATAGAGAGAACAATAACCAAGATACAATAAAACTTAAGTTCTATTCAATAAATAAATCTTCTAAAAATGTAAAATGTAGAATGAAACAATCTTGCTCGAATGGCGGTATCCAATCTATGAGAAGAGATGTGGCATCTACGTGCATTTGTCTGAGCCCATTACAATGAGACATATAGGACATTTTTAGCATCAATAAGTAATCATAAAACCCTAGACATACAAAAACCTAACCCTAGGATATGAAGCACCAAAATTCATGTGGGCCATAATGGGGTAAGTTGGTACATCAACTTCCTGGGATCGTAACTTTTGCATATGATATTTGTTTTAGGTGCACGATATCCCATTGGAAAGGTATATATGAGGAATATACATGATTCCATCACACTTTGAATCTGTCTATAATGTGATTATGGCGGGAGAAAGTAATGTTGTTTGAGGCGTCAAAACAACTATAAATGTTTAGGACCTGAAAAGATAGAAAAAAACTGCCAAGATGAAAACTGAATGTGAGCTAGTTGGAAGAGGTGGGTGGCCATTGATATCCACTTGTATCGTGGACAATGTTTTGGGAATCATGTAAATGGGAAGTTCCTCAATCACTTCTTTCAGTATTGAATACTACAAAATATTTTACTCTATACACAAATAAATATTTTTCCATTCCTTTCCACGAATTTTTAATTTTACTTCATTTACCATTTATTACACAAGCAAGTGAATAGGGTTCTAACATGATAAGATTTTGATCATTTTTGTTTCACCTATCAGATGAAGTTTTAGGTATAAGGGATGCCTATCATTCCAAAGTAGACTCAATAACCCATCATAGGAAGGCACTTGGTCTAAATTTCTTAGTAGACCACAGGGCTATGTTGTCCCCATTGGAGTTGATGTTTGTACCATATTCGATCCTAACACCAATATGGAAGTTGGTCGAGGTTATAAGGCCAAAAATGGACATCATAGTAACATAAAGTGAGCTTCCAAAGATCATGGACCAAAATAGCTAGCATACTGTGAGGCACCCTAATGCGACTAGAAAAACAATCCTGCCCTTGGGGGCTAAGGTATAGTTTAAGGTCCTTTGTTCTTATATGAATCTATAACATGGCTAATAATGCTCCCAAAGGACTTAAACTATTCCGGTAAAATATTGTATCATGGGAGTAGAGCTTGGGAACCAAGCGCTAGTAGAGGTGCGAGGTTTGATCATCAGATGACTACAAGAGAGGAAGATCTATGATGGACGATAAATGTCACACCTTAAATATACATGAGATATAACAAGAGTAATGGGTGCAACAATGGTTTGGGTAGACACACGTCACAAATTGAATCACCTTCAAGAGAATGGAAGGAAAAATCACCTTCATTAGTTTGTGATAGTGGTATTCTAGTTTTTCCCAGCCACCTATATACTTGTGATAAAGTGCACACCTATTCGCTCACTTGGAGAAATTAGAAGCTAACTCAATAGTGCACTAGGGACACTTGAAAGGATCACACACAGTATGGTATGTTAACATTTTTTTCATCAGAGGAAGTCTGATATCGCCTTGTATATAAAGGGTCCCATCGGAGACTCCTATCAACATATAGATCACATCGACATATAGTATGGTCTAATGCCACATAATCACCAACAAGGACCAATATGAAGCTACCATGTGTCCATGGGACCATGATGAGGTCATCATGTTGTCACTCCAAATTTCACTCCCTCCCTAAACTTTTAAAGGAACCAAGCCACTAGAAAGGCAACATGCATTCATAGAAGGCATGAGGAAGGATATTTAAACTAGGTGGAAGAAACAATGATTATACACCAAATCAAATGATTCATAAGATAAAACACATCATGACATTTGGTCGCATGTCTTGGTGTCCTTACAAATCATTATACCATTACTTGTAGTTGATAAAGGAAAAATATCATTGCCTCCACACACAAACATGCACAATCCACGAATCTCATAATATCATGTCGGGTGTAGTGAATCACTTCATTCCATCAATTGTCTCAAATAAGCACGTGTCGATCCCTTATAAGATAATTCCTAACGAACAAAAGGAACCAATCTGTGAGTAATTTAACTTCTAAAGGTGAGTTACTCGGATGCCGGATGTCATAGAAGATGACCCACCTGCCTAGTATCTCCTCTCATGAGAGAACTTCCAACAATACTAGCTACAAACGTATGAAGAGTTTGTTCTACAATTCATAAAGGAAATAATTCCCCTATCTAATATTATTGATCCTAATTTGAGAGTAGTGGGACATTCGGTAGTCTACCCTAAAATGAAATTGCACCATTCATCCAACCCTCTGTCGAAGCTTGAGGTGGAATATTGAAAGAGTTGGTAAATGATACTCTTCATTGAGAAATAGTGGTGGCTGAGAGGAAACAAATAAATGTTCTTTTGGCTCGACAAGGACCTCAACTGTTCAAATGTTGAGCATGTCCAACGTAACAAACACATATCCAATTGATTCAACTAGAATAATCCAAATAGAATCTCAATTGGACAACGAGAAAACACCCCACAACAAAATCAACAAGTTAACTCTAATGGTAAAAATAACTTTTACTAGGTAAAATTAGCTCAAAAACCATAGGTGGTATCAAGAAACTAAATATTTGTATCCACTTTCAAGAAGCAGTATTGGACTAAATGAATGGTTTTCTTACAAATGAAATTGTCTATAAATAAAAATAAGGCACTCATTGTACTGATCTTACAATGGAGAATTTAAGAGGATCTTACAACTAAATAAGACACTTTGGAGAATTTAAGAGGATCTTACAACTAAATATGTTTAATATTAAAGGAAACATGATTCAAGAGATTCATACCCTACGTTATGTTTCAATCTACAATTCTTTCTCTTTTTGTGTATGTGTTCCTATAAAATCCATCCCTCTCATCTAAATTCTTCTGTCAGATCCCATTAATAAAGATCAAGAAAAAAATAATGCAACATATTCAATGTTACTATGTGATGTATAGTGAAGGCATATAAGTGATTTCCTCTTAACAAATTACCACTTCTTTTCAATTATTCATATGTTTAAATGATATGCAGAGGGTACCTCCATGTATTTGAATATTTGAAGTTGTATAATTGTTTAAAGAATGTTTTATTGATTTCTATGCATGTGTTAGAACTATTGAATTCTTAATTTCTTAGCACATTATTTTATTTTCATAAGTTAGCAGATTCATTCTCTGTAATGCCTTATATATATTTTTTGTAATTCACCACTCCACTCGCCTCTAAATGTAAATTTCTTGAAACAATAATGGACATATGCCTCTTGGAGCTGAGATTTTTTAATATCTGAGCTGACACTGTTTAAGGGACAAGAGTTTTGAGAGAGAGAGAGAGAGAGAACTACGAGATCTTGCACATTTATTTCTTATTGCAAACATGGCTTTAAGATTCATCTCGAGTCTTAGCCCCTAGGGTGCCTTGACATTTTTCCATTGACAACATGGAACATTTTGATGGATAACATGTTGAATTATTTTTTGGAGACATGTGGGTTAAAAATAAAATACTCCTATATTTTCTCTTTATCACAAATTTTGAATCACCAAAAAATAGATCTTCTAGTAAACATTATGACAATTGTAACTTACATATCTTTCAAACCCTAATTTGGAGAATGTATGGATGGCTGACCTTTGTCCCGATATATATTTTAACTTTAAATCCTTCTGAGTCTGAAATGTTGTCTTGTAGTACTATGATATGACTTCTTAAACTTATAAAAAATTCACATCCTTAACCTTCACTGATAAAAGGTTATAGCAAAAACACCAAAAGGTCTTGTTTAAGACTAATTTCAAGATTAGTAAATAATACCAAATTCCACAAGATATATCTCACAAGGTATAATGATTCAAAATATGAAATGTTTTCCACATGTAATTCACAATGTCTCCTTGGGTTTATGAAAATTCCAGAGTCTGAAACTTTTCCGAAATTCATTTATAGTGAAAATAAAAAGATGACTCGTTTGCGACTAATTTCAGGACTAGCCACAAACCATAAATTCCACAAATTATATTTCCTAAACTACAACAAAACATAACCTAAAATTTTAACCATATGTAACTCACTATGTCTTAGTATCCTCAAAATTTTGTAGCCTAAAACATCCCAAAAACAAAATTATAGAGAAAACACCAAGATGACTTGCTTGTGGCAGTAAAACCTATGATCGATGTTCTAAAACCAAATGCTATGCACTAACACCTTTATAATGATAAAAAAAAACAATGAATAATAGCCCAGTTCAAGGGAGAAACCTCCGTTTGCAATATATTGAATTTAAAAGATGGGATATGATGATCCTAAGACTAGGTCTCTTTGGTGTATATATAGGAGACAAAGAGTACAATTATAATGAAAAGGTACAATGAAGGGTTCTAGGCCATATACAAATATAACGCTAGAAATATAATAATTCAATATCTAGAGATTAATAAAGGGTTTTATACTTAATATGAGGCTTTGTATAAGGATTAACATCATAAAGCATTGAAAATATAAAAATACCCTTGACCTTATGCCCATCACACACTTCTTTCATTCTCTTACATGTTAGAAGTGTTTCTCTAATATAACATGATTCTCCAATTTCTATTAGACTTTTTTCTTCGAGAATGTCTTTGATACTTCCCATTTGATGGGTTTCTTTTGTTTAGTTTTTCTTAAACTAAGATTTCTTGTTACTACATTATGTTTATACTCCCTATACAATCTATTATATTTTACTCATTTCAATAATAGATAATTTTGACCTTTAATAAAAGTTAATATATAAATCATTATTTGTTCATAATTTATAAGTTGTTCGAAATCCATAAAATTCTTCCCACTTGCTAAATACAACATCTCTCAAACTTATTGTTACTTACGGTTTATATCATTCGGTTTGTAATGACACAAAATCTTTACTAAATTACCAAATTATATACTTGGTCTAAAAATATTATTTTATTTAAAAAATAATTCAATAATTAAAATTAATTATAATATAAACGTTACTAAATAACCAAATTATATATTTTGTTTAAATATATTATTTTATTTAAAAAATTTAGTTAATAATTAAAATTAACTTTAATATAAACCTTATTTTAATAATCAAAATAATTATATATTATTTTACAACATAAATAAAATATGAATAAATTATGTTACAACACAAACAAATAAACTAGCACAACCACTTTGATAATGTGGTTGATATACGCCGATAGGCGCCATATCAACCACTCTACCTCACCTATGGTTTTAGTTGGTCACGTTGTTACTTTTGAATCATAATAAATAAAAAATTTTTTTTTTTGATAAGCTTCCACGTTTAAACACGCCAAAATGTTTATGAGGGAATTAGTTGGGTTTAGCCTCAAGTAGTTAACAACATGATTGGTATATTGTCACTTGACGAGCAAGCCGATCATCTAAATCGGTATAGTTTAGCTTTTATCCATCCCAACTCCCGGGCCGCCTCTTCAATGATCTAATACAGATGGAGCTCTAAAATCATAATATAAATTGGTATAGTTTCGCTTTTATCCATCCCAACTCCCCGCCCCCCTCTTCAGTGATCTAATATAGATGGAGCTCTACAATCATAATAAGAATCATAGAAATTGCGTTACCAGCAAAGATTACGATGGTCATGAGAAGAACAAAGCGATTGTGATAAGGAA